>JANHFX010008733.1:0-23096 GCA_027560015.1 Chloroceryle amazona
CCCTCCCTCCCTTTGGCTTCCTCCCATGCATGCATTTCTGATAAGCTTTAGTAAGTGTCTGTCTCTTCTTCCACTTTCTCCTGGACGGAACAACCTGCATTGTCTAGTGCCAAACAAAAGTATTCCTCCATCCCCAAATCCATCAAAGTCAGCTCTGATCCTGTCCAGAGCAGTGCCTCAAATCTCTCCAGTGGGAGGTTTTCACACCCTGTCTCTACCTCACTGCCTGCTTGTCCGCTCCTGTTTGCCTCCCCAGCTCCCTGTCACACTGACATACTTCCATGGTTCCTGTGTGCTGGGTGGCCTGGGGTCCTGTTCCTTCTCACCTCCAGAGCAGGGCTGGACTTTCCCCAGGGAAAATGAAATATAGACATGCCTGTGATAGCTTTGTTCCTGTCCCCACTCAGCTGAGCAGATGAGGAGGATGAGCCAGCCCAGGGTACTACTCCATCCCAGCTGCAACCTTTGGTCCCTCTCTCCTCTGCCTTCCAGTAACACGAAGCCAACAGATGCCCAAGTTGGAAGAGCCAGGAGAAGAGGAGAAATGAAGGCCTGGTAGCATTTCCCCAGTGCTTCTCCCTTTCTCTCCCCATCCTGAGCTCTGTGCCTGCTCTCCTGGATGACCTTCCCCAGTCTGAGACTTGTATCCTTAGGAAGAAAGCACTGGACTTGCAGTCCTGGGCACAAGGGCAGAACCGCTGGGTGGCCTGAGGGAACTCTTGTGCTTCCATAAGCAGCATGCTGCAAGGGCACATCACTGATCACTTCTCAAATACAGCAGAAAAGCACAAGATGTTTTCTAAAATAATTTTATACTTTCCTCCTGGTTCTTATTGCCTTTCAGCAGAGACATCTGACTAAGTCCTGTGGGTCAGGACTCAGCCTTGGCAGGCACAAGAGGAGCTCCACTTGGCCCAGCTGTTCCTTCATGCAGTCAGGTCATCTTGCCTCTTTCCCATTCTTCCCTTTGGCTTGGCAATGAGACACCCTGTGTTTCCACAAGCCACTCCCACCTTTCCTCAGTTTTTTTTCCCTTTATTTCTATCCCTCTTCACTGCCATTATCTCTCATTTGCCTACTGCCTGTGTATGATGCTGTCCTTCCCTCAGCGTCCTCAACCCTCCTGTCTCCCCTGCAGAGTCCCAGCCACCCCCCTCCTCCCCCCTGCCCGGCACCTCCTCCAAGTCCCCTCTCCCGTTTGGACACCCTTTGTTCTTACAGTTGTCTGTCAGCTAGGCCTTCATTTTGAAAGTGAATCAAAGGCAATCTGTTGTGAGAAAATGGAGAAGTGGTGAAATAACTAGGGATAGGAGGAAGATGGTGTTAGAAAACCTCATTTTTGTTCTTTTCTCTCTCTGCTGTCTTTCTGGTTTTAGCACAGGTAGTGCCAGAGAAATAAGCTGTGTAAATTCTTCTTTTCTCATCCTAGGAAAGGCCAGTTCCTATTTTATCACAGAGGAAAACATTCCAGCAAAAATGGGAGCACACTATGTATTTTGATTGTAAAATGCTGCATGAGAAGAATTAATACAAATTTCAATGACAAGCTGAAGATTTCAACAAAATACTAGGCAGGAATTGCTGGAAAGCATAATTAATAATTAGTTATTATCCTATAACTATCACAATAATTAATGTGCAGTGTTTCGCTTCACCAGTTTTTTTCAAAATATTTGATTATTTCTGCCTTCACAGTACGAATTTCAGGTGGTGAAAATGAGTTGCTTTGCACCGGTAGATCTCCTGAATATGCAATGAAGAAACCCACAGCAGTCAGGAGCCCCAGCCAAGGCGGAAGATGAGACGGTGAGCTGGGAAACAAAGGTGAAGGAGAGAGGCAATGAAAGCGAAGTGTTTCATACAATAGCTAAAATACAAATCTCTGGAGACTTAAAGATATTGCATGAACATCAATTTCGCATGCCTATTGTCTGAGTGGTATTAGCGTGCGTAGGACTTGCCTCCCCCCTTCCTCTGAGTGAGAGGAGAATCATGGCAAATCAGGAAATAGCATAATTGAATCAGCTCCAGCACATGACGGGGCTTAAAACCTGCCTGGATGAGGCACAGAAATGACCACATATCCCAAGCACCTTGGCATCCCACCTTCCTCCCCCCTCCCTGCCCCCCAAAATTACTTCTGTGACTAAAGAAAGCAGCAGGAGATAGTCTAGCCGTGGATTTCATTAGTGGTCTCTTTTGCCATCAGTCAGACTTTATGGCTAAGAAGCTGGACAAAAAGCTTTCTAGAAACATCTTTAGAGAAAAGACAGCTAAAAAAAAAATGCGAGTCATGCTTATGCTGTTTACGGAGAGCTTGTTTTGTCCTTAGGAATAAAACAAAATGCCAGTAGTTTACCACTGAGATAACACATGAGAGTCAGAACATGCTGCCACAGGTCAGAGAGGTATCATTCCCATCCTTCCCTCCCCTTTCACCCCTACATAAAAGTTGACAATTAGTTTTTACAGCACATACATGAAGGGAGATACATGCTTTGGCCTCTATGTGAGAGCAATAATTCTCTTAAATTGATGTGTCAGCGAACTAAAACTCAATATTTTTTTTTGCACAGTGTATTTTGCAGTCAGAGGACCTTCACTAATCGGAATAAAGCAATTTGGCTCCCTGTCATTGCTCACTGAAAACATATGAGCTGGTTGGCACGTATGGCCTCCTAGATTTATCAGTGTCTCCCATCTAGTGCATAGGAGGTTCAGGGCTGCAGCTTGAAGAGGAGTGAATTTTTATGAATGCTTTTTTCCCCCCTCCCTGAGAATTCCCAGAGCCAGATTTATTCCTTAGTTTCAGAAATATTTTATTTATTGTCCATATCTCATATCCTCTTTAGGTCAAATCAAAGTCATATTTTAAATTTTTTATTTGTATTACTATGTCTTTGTTGCTTTGTTTATTAAAATAAAAAGCACGACAACCCCAAATTTTGGACAAGTGCTGTTCCCATAGCTCTCCTTTCCTTTTTTTTTTTCTTGTGAGAGTGCTGTGATATGAGCATACACAGCTGTCCTTTCAGCAGGACCTGTATAAAATGGATTTGCTGCATCTTGCATCAGGTTCACAAAAGGCCAGCTTTGGTGTGCAGTTTTTGTCATGCTGCCTCTAAGGAAGTCCTCACCTTCCTCCCAGCTGAACTGGTGCAGCTTACACTGGTGCTCTGCCAGGGTAGATGGGATAGTCATGTTTTAAGTTTCTAAAGAATATGCCATAATATGCCATTTTGCCTCACTGACTCTGTACCCTGTAGTCCCCCTCTCTCCTGCAGCTCCAGCTCTTCACCAGATCTTGAACTGTGCTTTTGCTTAGAGAAATGTTTCTCAGCCTTCAGATAACGTGAACTGCAAAAAAAGCACTGGGATGCCACTGCAACCACCACATCTCACCTTGAGTTACAAAGAATGGGATGTTCTGCATCAGGTGTGGCAGACATTGGTTGATAGGCAAGTCCCTTCAAAGTTGTGCTGAGTAGAATGGCTGTTTGACAACTGTTTGAATGTCCAGACAACTCTTCCAGTGCTTGCTCATGATAGAAGGGGCAGACCAGTCAGGAACAGCCTTCAGTGGGGAGAAGGAGTGTGGTTGGATTCCCATCCTGGGCTTGTGCTGATACCACCGCAGTGACAATCGTCTGTCTGTGATGATGATATTGGAGGCCTTGTTACTGTCCTCTGTAAATGACCCTAGTGTCAGATGCGACCTAAAACACAAGCAGTGCTTCAGTGGGAACCAGGAGGAGGTGTTTTAGTCATGGATGAAAAAAGCATTTGAGGGGTTAGTTTCTTGCCAACTACTGTCCTAAAACCACCTTTTCTCTAGCCATGCTCATCTGAAATTAGAAGTACTTTGAAGGCTGGCTGACTAGCTGGCTTGGCAAGAGACTTTTGGGCACTGTTGTCCTTCTGGTTATGGAGTTTAACTTGCTTACATGGTTGTGAGGACATCAGCTGACTCCTGACCCATGCACAAGGCTTAGCCATCTGTGTTAAGCCTTAAGATAGGACATGCCAGTCTGGAAAGGGTCATCTGTGATGGTTTAGTCTTTTCCACAAAAGAGACATGACTTCTGTGCTCAGTATAGAAGGGTTCTGTTCTGTGCATCCCTTTCAGCTTTTCCCTCAAAGTGACCTACTGTTATCAGCACCTGGGAGAGGACACGCTACCTTTGGCTTTTCCTACCTTTCTTCCCATCTACCCTTGTCACTTTGTGGCAGGAATGCTAAGAGAATTGGTTAATAACCAGAGAAAAACATCCTAAGCCTTTGGATGTCCATTTATCCTTTTAATCACACACTCTCTAATGAGCTATATTTTTCTTACTTAACATTTCCTTTGTTCATGCCCATTACGGTGTTATTCACAATTTTGGTTCAAACAATACCTCTTAAATAAGAAGATAATACTAAGTGCATCAGCACAAGATGGGGAAGCTGCTTTTAAAAACCAAAAGTACTGCTTGATTTCCACTTTCAAAGCATTTAATTTCACCTGGTCCACACTTTTAATATTTTCCAATAAAATAACTAGATGGGGGCACATTAAAATGGTCTCAGTTGAGCTGTTTTAATAAAAGGAGAAAGTTTAAAGAGCTCGGCCATGGATGAAAAGCTATTTAAAACAGGCAGGTTGGATATTTCTGGCATGGATGCATGAGGTATCTGTCTCCACCTCTAATTAAAAGGTCTATATTGTTCAGTTCTACAACACTCCACATGATAGACATATTAAAGACCCAAGAGACCACCATATTGTCCTGTGTTGCATCTCGCTCTCATAGTGGCCCTGTAAACATATAACTGATCCTGCCTTTATTCCTGGTCAGTTTGGTGGTTTGATCTTTGCACCTCACAGTCTCACTGGCCTGTCAGGGCAGCCTTTGAATTACTTGGGGTAACACTGAGCTCTTGGAAAAATGACACAGTCTTTCTCTGGCAATGGTGGAACCACAAAGTCCAGAACTGGGAGCAGGGTTAATGACATGAAGAAAATATGATTCATTCTGCATCCTTCCATGAGAAATTTTCTCATTGGTATTTCAGGAGGGGATTACTCCAAGAAAAAAGCAAATGGGTGCTTTTCCTGCAGTTGATGGCCTGACAGAACTATCAGTGTGATAGGTTGGCTTGAATAGGGAGCAGGTATCACTCTTTCTCTATCTGAGCAAATTCCCAGTCTGTACAATTCTGCTAAAAATAAAGCCAAAGGGCTAGCCAGTGGGCTAACAGACTGAAAACCCCCACAAAATACTCATGCATCAGCCTTGGTGTTAACTGTGACTTGCAACCCCACAATCCATAGTAACACGATACCACATTTGAAAGCTATGAAGCAGCCAGAATGCACTCTCACGATTTTCATCTCTAAGAAATAGGGAAAGCAAAAATTACCTTTCTTTCTTTTTGAAAACCTAACTTAAATGGCCTGTAAGTAATGAGCAGGCAGTTCTCTCTTCTGCTATGCACAACTATTGTGTGCCCACAGATGGAAGATGTGCATAGTCTTCTAAAGTACAGATGTCTTAACGTGGAGAGGCATAGGTTTTGCTGAACTTGGTCAGGAAAAGAAATATGTGAGTGACTATAAACCTGGATGGAATTCCCTTAAGAATTTGGCAGCAAACATGGCTTACACCCAGGGTTTCTAAGAGAGGGAGAGTTTTGGAATGCGTACCCAAAAGGATCCCTCTCCTATATAAACATCCAGTGTGAATCATGATGCTGTTCATAGATGATGGGACAGCCATTGTGTAACTGCATAGAAACAGTATCGTCATTCTTATAAAATGCAGTTACTGTGTAGAAGGAATACTCTGGTGGCAATAGCAGCATTAGAATTCTTCATACACAAAGGAACTAATTATTTCTGTCATCAAATAAGAAGTGTGGGTAGTTAATTGTTTTAAACAGCATTTCACAGCTAGGTGCAGGAGCAAGCAAGATGTGTGTGTAAGTGATATGGAAAGAAAGGTCAAGTGACTTGTTTGAGGTTAAACAACCAAGGGAGCAGCAGAGGAGAGGATTTGGACAGTCTCAGGTTCCAGGGTGAGCTCCTGTTTATTAGAACATATTAGATCTTGAGGACTGTGTGGATATTGGTATGCTTTCATTGGCCATCTCAATTGCATGTTATTTCCCCATGGCTTTTAATCTTATCCTTTAAGGCCAACATTTGTTGTCAAAGATTATAACAACGTACAATAGATTACATTTTAATGGAGGACTCAGAAGTAATGAGGTTTATTTTCCTCTGTTGTCTCTAGTCTCATTGCTTCCAGTGCAATCTCACCCAGGATAAGGATACTAGGAATGTTAACAGACAAAATACTGTTGGGATTTTAATCACACCACCAAGTAGCAATGCCATATGCCTTTTTCTGTGTTGCCATCTCTGAAAAGAGCTGCACTGGTGTGGGAAACTGTGAGACAGTGTCTTTGAAAGGGGATGTAGGAAGGAGTGGAGGAAGAGGAAAGGCAGAATCACAGAATGGTTGAAGCAAGTCCTAGCCCCCTTTGGTCAAAGCAGGGTCACCTACAGCAGCTTGCTCAGGGCATGTCCGGTCAGGTTTGGACTGTATCCAGGGATAGACACTCCACAAACTCTCTGAACAACCTGCTGCAGTGTTCAAACAGCCTCAGAGTAATTTTTTTTTTTTTCTCACATGTAAATGGAATTTCTCTGTTGTCCACATTATCTTGCTATCCTCACTTGCTTGCAGGTACTCTTCTGTCACTATGCCAGTCCTTGTATAATGCGCTCTTCAAAGGGTTATCCAGCCTGTTGACAACTATGCTTTGTCCCAGCTGATCAGGTGGATCTCATCTCTTCCTATCGGTCCCTGACGCTCAAAGAGTTCCCCTATGATCATAAAAGCTGAACCTCTGTGTGAGGTTAGCTGCATAGCCACATGTTGATACACAGAATCTATCCAATCCTCCTCAAGCCCTTCCTCCTCACTGGTAGGATTGAGGAAGAAAACAAGCTTAATATGCTCCAGGTTTCCCCTGGTCGTACACTGGTGCTCACATTGAAGCATAGCAGGTATAATAATTGGAGGACCTGAAAAGCCTTGAGAGTGTCTTCACAACATTCTGTATCCAAGGCATGAGTAAACAGCAAACCTCCCTAGATGATGGATCAGGTTGGCAGTTGGAGACCTCTCTTCCCTACAGCAAGGAATCATCCACTACTACCATGCATTTCTGGTGCTCGTGGGTAGTTTGGGCTCAGTCAGCTCAGATGCTTCATTGACCACAACTTCCATCCTCTTGTCTGCTACGAGTGCACTGACCCTGTTCTGAAGGTGCATGTCTGTGGGTGGAGTAGGAGTCTTCCTTTTGGTAATAGAAGTTACCAGCTTCCAGCCTTTGCTGTTCAGAGGTGTCTTATTTCCCAACCCCTAAGAACAGAAGAGTCAGACTGTGCCTCCTTTGGCACAATTGCAGGTTTGGGTGATTTTATCTGCAGAGTCTCAGAGAAGATCCAATCACTCTCCTTTTCATCATCTCCAAAGCTGCACAGGACCTCCTCCTTCATCCTCTTTACTTGGCAACACAGATCCTTCCCTAGTGCACACCTTCTGCAGGCAAGAAGATGGTCACCACTGCCCCAGCCTCAGCAGGAGGCCTCGGGCACCCCTGCAGCCCCAGGCCCACAGAGTTGCATCCCACTCAAGAACTTGTTCTTGGCTGGCATCTCTGATGTGCTAGGGGAAGCTGCTCCAGTGGGTGCTGGGGACTGTTCCCTGTGGCACAGGCACCACTGTTGCTGAGCAAGGAACACTGTCCTCAGCACAGTTTCTGGCTTCATTCTGCACAGAGTGCTGCATGGACTGCTGGGCAAACACCTTTGCTGCTGAAATTCAGCTGCTGGTGGAACACAGCACAGTTTAACTGAGTCTAGTGAGACTTGATAGAGGACCTCAGCAGTGTCCAGTGTGAAATGGCAACTACAATGGCAGAATGCTCCTCATGTTTTAACTTCGCATGACACAAAATAAATAATCTCACGAACTCTAGCAGACAGCCACTGAGTTTGGGAGTCTTTTTTTATTGTGTCTTCTAGTCTGCTGAAGAGAAACTATGGCAAAACAACCCATGCCACTACCCATAGCACTTGAATTTTCCAAGACAGCCTCTCCTCCATCTCCTGCCCACCTCATGCTGCTTAGTTTGAGAACTCATGAAATCACAGTTGCAGGCAATATGATTGTTCCTTGAGATGCAACTTCAACAGCAGGGAGGGCACTATCTTCTCCTGTACTAACTCTGTATTACTGGTTGTGTTAGTTCTTTGCTCCATTTAGCAATGTGAAAGGTAGGAATGGAGGTGCTTTGAACAAATCCCAGGGGCTTTGGAACAGAAAAAGGAATATATCTGAGAAACAGGAGAGTATCTGAGAAGAGAGGAATTATCAGCATGAGAGACCTCAAGCTGAGTGACTGAGAGTTGACATTCCTTCTATTTATTTATAAAATTTGTAACTGTGGAAATTAGCCTTAGAAGCTGTGGACCCATTACTGTTAGTTTTATCGTCCTTCTAAGACATACCCTGAGGCATTCCTGGAGATTGAATCCTACTGTACTTTGCAATAAGCTTATAATTGATTATGCTATGGAGCTTTAATATGGGTTGAGAAATGGAATGCAGAGTAAATACATTCAGAATTTCGCTAGCAGGCCAAATTTAAAACTGATTCTCTGAACCTACCAGGATTATTCCTTCTCAGCTAATGATTTAATTTGAACTAGCCATCCTGAGAGGTGCAGTGTAAGTCCAGACTATCTGCTTGCTGGGCTTCTCTAAAGAAGTTTATCCTGTCTACTTCACCTGTAAGTTTGTAAAGATAAAATTAGATTCTAACATTATTCATTATAGGACATTTTAGCTCCTTCCTGGTGCTTCCTCCAGCAATGCTTCAGGTGCTTCTCAGTAATGCCATCACACACTAGTCTGCTGATCTCTTTCATTTCTGTAAAACAAGTAGATTACACCATAGTCTTAAAAATGAGGGAGAACTTAATTAGGTAGTGGTGGTGGTTTGTCTTTATGTTTCTCAGCCTGAAATACAGACCATGTAGCTTCCTAGTCTTCTGTAAATTATTTTTTTTTTTCTTTTTTTTTGTTTCACTCATTTGGTGAAAAACCATCCTTTCTAAAAGAAGCTTGTTCGTTTTGCTCATTAACAAGGAAAGAGAGGTTTGTTGGTCTCTTCTTTCCCTTTTATTATAAAGGTTCCTCTTTCCTTTTCTCAGTTGCTAAGGACAATATTGTTTCCTTTGATACACAGGTGGCTCCTGCTGACAGTAGCTAATTCCAGGGCTTCAAGTGGGCTAACATAGGTCTGGTGGAAATTGAAGTTTCTTAAAGCACATCATTTGCTATCTAAGAGGCATCCTAAACAAGCAAACCCAATTATGTTGGTACAGGCAAAAGAAATTTTGTTCAGAAATGACAGAATTAGCACTGTTTTCTGACCATTTAAAATCCTGCATTTTTTTCTGGACGTCAACATCTCTAAAGCAAAACTTGTTTGTGAGATTCAATCGTCAGACTTGGTTTGAGAAAGGGGTTTTTTGATTCACCATATATTTATTTGAAAATATACCACATGAAATGTTGTTATTGTCTGTGCATGGTCTTAAGGGAAAATATAATTAGTTTTATATTTCCCACTGGAAAAGAGCGCTCTCTTATTTTCTCACTTTCTTTTTCTCATCAATAGCTAAAAAATTGGTTATTTTCCCTGAACTGCTACACCACTGGGTCTGTTCCATTAAGAAGTGATAAATGAGGATTGCATATTCCTATGGACAACTTACTAATTCTGGTAAAGTCTCCTTTCACATATTCTTACCAAATGTGAAGATACTGTGTTTTTGTTTTCTGTGATCAGGTAAGAGAAACAAATGCAAACTAAAGAGACAAAATTTGGAGAGAGCTCTGATGAAAAAGCAACTTTACTTTGTGATTTGAGTTCTTCCTTACTTAGCTCCACTCTAACAGGACACATGTTGTATTTGTCACATAATATTTGCATCTACACCTAAGTCAAGATGCAACAATAGATGTATTTGGGAAGACAATGCACAGGTCCTGAGAAGTACATAAACAAAAAACCCTTAACATAAGCTTCTTTAGCAAATGTGGCAATACTACATTTGAATCAAGCTTTGGATCAGCTGGCAAGTTAAAATGAAAGAAAAATGAGCATTTGGTAAATTTTCAAAGAAAGACTTGTTCCTCCTAACGCCAAACCGAGTCCAAGTCTGGAAATGCATGCTTAGAGTTATGCAATAAACTTAAACTTTAATGTTATCCTTTCTCACTTTTTATCTGCATGTTCATTGTTCCAGGGAGATTTTGCATGTAAACTACCTAATTTTTGCTCTGGCAATAGGAAGATCCTTCCTCTGCAAACTATAGCTCTGTGCAAAGCTTTGTCACACAAAAAATGTTTCTCCTGTTTGGAAACACTACCTAGAGCTGTTTGGAACAGGAGGAGATAACATGATCATTAAAACCTGAGGGTTTTGAGTCTGTTAAGGGAGTTTTTGCTCTTGCTTGGCTGCAGAGATTCTAGCAGAAAAGGCTTGGTGGTATGAGTGGATCAAAATGTAAAATCATTGCCATCTGTTTTGTACAAAGGAAGAACTAGAATTTGGAGGGTAGAGTCTAGCAAAACTGATCCTTGTAAACTGTATGACATTGCTGGATGGAGAGTAAAGACGCTGCAGGGAGATGAGGCACTGATGATGTGCAGCTGGGTTGAGCACCACTTGAGAAATGGAGCTGGCATTCCCTAGGACAGGTGTCTCCTGGTTCCTTTCATAAAGACCCATTTTAACTTTCCAAAAAGTCTAGATACAACCCCCCGTGCAGTGATTCTGTTACTTGATGGTGTTGATGCCTTATTACCAAACTGGACTTCCCCTTCCCTCATTGTCCTTCCAGAGTAAGAGTAAAAAACAAAGGCCTCAGAATGATGTCTTGGCATCGTGCTTGGTAGGACATTGATTTCCCTAATTTGCAACAACTCATATAGGGTTGAGAAACCAGTGATAGGCAGATGGATGATACCACTCTTCCCTGTGGGAAGCACTGACTCTCAGACCTCAGAAGTTACATGCACACACGCACGGAGGGTTGTCTATATGTAAGTATGTATGTCCATATTTAAAACTCACAAATTTGGAAGGACAGTGAGTAGCCTCTACTCCTTGGCATATTTTTATGTGCACCTCCAAGGATGCTCAACAATGTTCTTTAGCATCAAAGAGGAAATTTCTTGATTTTGACAGAGAGGACTTACTGCTAAGAATTTTGATTCTCATTCTCGTTTATAACCTGGTATATTTCCCCCCTCCTTCTATCTGTTTGAAGTGGGAAAACAACACTGATGAAAAAAATCTGTATTAGAATTATATCTTTCCCCCTCTTCCGTATACCTCATTGTAATTAGTCAGTGTATTTGTGAGGTCTTTATTAAGACAGGACAGATTTATTTTTCATTTGTGCTAAATTGTTTATGCCCTTTTAAAAGTGCACTGTATCCTCAGTATTAGACTTTTGGTTATCTGCCTGACAACGATGAAGTGTTATGTTCTAACAAGTGCATTAAGATCTTGTCCTGTTGCATATTCTATGCTGTTTGTGAAATGATGCTGATAAGGAGAGATGGACAGACATGGAATGGATCAGGTGTGCATATATCTTCATTTCTGGTAAACTGCTCAAACCTGTTCAAGTTGGTGGTGACCAGTGATAACTGGCTTCTTTGATAAACCACACTTCCCAAAGGAGTTTTCTCCTGTTTAGACGATTAAATCAGAGTCATATACAAAAAGGACTCATTGCCAATTTGCAGAGTGCTAATGAATATCTGCTTGCTTATTTTGGTGCCTGGATAACAGCTGATTGACCGAGAGGGCTACTACCAGTAGCTTATAATTAGTATGCAGAGTCTGGAGTCAATTTACTCATTTTAAATGTGCTGGTCAGGTTCCTGGACTTGTATGTTCTGGCTAGCCTCTGGCTAGCCTGGGAATCCAATAGGCATGCTGCAGCTTTTCCAAAGGAATATGTAAGAGTAATTAACAAAAGCATCTGACTGCCTACACTAGTAGGATCTGATCCAATAGGCATGCTGCAGCTTTTCCAAAGGAATATGTAAGAGTAATTAACAAAAGCATCTGACTGCCTACACTAGTAGGATCTGTGCCATTCCGAGCCTCTCATGGTTTATGAAAAATCAGACACCACTGAGGCCAGTAGCCTCAGCAAGGAGGGCAGAGCATGGCTATAGGGCTGAGGTCTGGGGAATGTCGTGCTGGTCAGGAGGGGACAGTTGCAGCCTAACTCTGCCCACACCTTCAAGTACAAGCCAGCCGTGGTAGGTGATCTCCTTAGGCAGGGCTGTATCCGAGCTTTCAAGTTCTGAGAGGTATCATGCAGCACAGGTGGGAAAAGCAAAACTGTTGTGTGCAGAGCAATGTTAGCCCTGCAAATGCTGCTCATTAATATTTCTTCCTCTGGGAAGAGGAAAATTTCTGTGCCTCATCGGGGAACTTCCTCCATGTCTCCCCCAGAAAAATGAGACCTTTAACTCTGTGACAAGGACAGCAGCAAAAAGAGACTATCCGTATGGCCACTTGATGTTCTCAGCTTAGCTGGTCTTGATGGATGGATCAGATCTGATTTTAAACAAGGGAATAAGAGCTATTGATGTTTCTCTGCTATGATTTTTTTTTTTTCTTTCAAACCTTCCAAGAAACAAGGCTATTATGAATCTTCTCTCCATGTTAATGAAAACAGCCTCAGGATTTTTTCTCACTCAGTTCCACACTTTGCCTTGTCATCATATTAGAGAGCAGCACAGCATGGTGAAGAGGAAGGAAAAATCTTGCTATGTGAAGAACATGAAGGGAAAGTGACACAGGTTAGAAGATGTCTATCATATCAGCTCATTGCCATGGAGGTACATGTCCATTAGTTTAGGGAAAGAGTAGATGTGATTTCCGACTCTGATAGAATGGGTTTTTTTCAGCATACACTCCATTGTTTCAGGAAAGTTGTTTTTGATTCACAGTAGAGAAAGAAAGAGAAGAATGGAGACCATTGAGTTTATACCTTACCTTACTAGCAAGTATAGCCATTGATCACATACTCATTTCAGCACTAGATTTTGCCTTTTCCTTTTCTATGTGTGATTTTCCCTGGAAATGAGCCAAAAGAAACCGCCTGGCCAGCTGGAAAGATAATATCATGCTTAGCCAAATGACTTTCCCTGGGCCCATGTTACACAGAGTCTGAGTTGTTCATGATACAGGTGGAGAGAGTCAGCACAATCCTGCCTCCTCTGCTCGTGTCCAAACTATGAAGGGAAAACAGCAGCAAAAGAGGGGTCTTTTCCAAGACACTGGCCAGAGCTACTCTTTTTTTTTAGCCATCAGCTTAGTGGGGAGTTAATACCAGCTTGTGATTAGTTAGGGTATCGTATTTATGGCAAAGTGACATATGAAGCAATACTTGACACCTTTTAGTTTGTCAGTAAGATAACTGAGATCCTTAAGAGTTCCATTAGCTAAGCTGCAGAGTCATCCTCCTTCTGATTACCTACAGAGAGCTGGGATGGGTAGCTGACACCTTGTGTCTTACCACGTTGGAGTTCGGAAATTCTACGCTTAAGCTGCTTTTGCAGAATTTCAAGGGGCCAGAGTGTAATTGAATAATTTGGTTCCATGGCAAATTTGAAAATTAAACAAGGACTTGAGGGAGTGGCCCCTATGGAAACCATGTCAATGAACAAACAACATCAGAGGATTTCAGTGATGTTTGTATAAGGAGGATAATATTTACTTGATTCTTGTGGGCTTTAACTGTCTGTCATCCCTCTACAGCAAAGCAACAGGAACTAATTGAAATAAACCAAAATGAAATAGAGGTTTGACAAGTTATTTGGAATTTTAAGTTCAAGTTGTATAGCACAGTTTTGATAGGATACATCACGTCACATGGAAGATTTCTGTTTGTTATTGCAGCAGTGTAATTTGTAGATGATAATTTCAGTTGTAGACACTTTTGTTTGTCCATTGAGGACTCACTGTTGGAAGTTAAGTGTGTTAAAAATGAGCAAAAGTGATAGTTTTCTATTCTAAGATCTGTAATTCCTTTTAAATTCAAGCCACTAGCAAAACTTTGGGGAGATTCAGTCAAAAGAATTAATGATAGCTTCTTCCTGGATTAAGTCCCTTTAATTTAGAGGGACTGCCCAAAGACCTTGTTCCCAAGGGAGTCACAGAACAGTCAGTATCCGTCTTTGCCAAGCTTCCAAGCCTTCTTTGGACTCTACACATCCATTCTTTCAGATATTTCTCAGGGTCCTGCCATCAGCAATTCTTTCTGCTTCCTTCTTTTTCTTCCTACATTTGCATTTTTTCTTTCCCTTGTGCATTTGTGTACATACAGACATAGAGCCCTCTCTTAAAACTATGCCTAGAAAACCTCATCCTTCCATGAAATTCAGATTCTTTAGAAGATTCACCATTTTCATCTGGGCCTTGACATGAGCCCATGTTTTGGCTGGAGGGTGCTATTGCTTCAGCAAGCTAACTTAATAAAAGAACTTGTGGCTTCTCACACCTAAAATGAAGGGTTTATGTTTCTCCCAATTATGTTTGATCCAATCAGAATGCCACTACAGGTTTAAATATGCTTTCTGATGCTTAAACTATAAGGTTGAAAATGGAGATGACCTTTTTATTCTTGGGAAGTACAGTGTCTGGGACAGAGGGGACTTAGTCCCATTTTGGGTACACAGGTGCTGTTTGTACCACTGCACAATAATGAATAGTGATAATTCAGTATAAAATGTATTTCCAAGCAGAGACTGGAGCATAACCCTTGCAAAGGAGAAAGCATTTGTGTCTGTACTTCATGCCTGTCTTCCATGAGCCTGAATTGAGAAGGCAGATGGAAAAATGTCAAAAATTCCCAGAGAAAATCTTACATGAAGAAGAGCAAAATGTTAAAGATGCAGCATGAGAAGCTTCACAACAGCAGCCCTGAGGGCTCACCCCCATCCCAAAATTTAACTGCAACTTCTCCTAGCCCTTTTTGAGCAGATCACTAGCAACACCATTTTGCCTTTGCATGGCCATGCGTCACTGAGCTGCCATGAGCATTTTCCAGGATTAACTCTGCTCTGCTCCTCAATTGGTTTCAACGGGTTTAGCAAGCCTTTTTTTAGCCAGCGTGGAGAAGCTAATGCTCTTACTTCTCAAGCTTTTTAAAAAGTGCACGAAGCCAGATCATCCCCTCCCAGTTTTGCCACAGAAGGGATGTAGCTAGCAGAAAGCCCCCAAAGATAGGATGAAATCTCTTGGAGGAAAGGAAATGGAGCTTAAGAGACCTCAGCATTCAACCTCTTTGTCCTCTCAAGACTGCACTGTGCAGCAAAGGCTGTGCAGTTTTGGTGAGGGGCTCTGTCAGATCCTGGAGAATTGCATAGGACAGTCCCATTCCCAGGAAGAAAACTGGGATGAAATAACTCAGAACAGAAAACTTATGGGTCATAGTAAGACAAATTCCTGATGTTGACCCTCTTAAATTTAAGATTGACCCAGCGAATTAATCTTCCTGTTCCAAGAGGAAGGGGGTTGAGAAGGAAGCCTAAAAGATTGGCTCTATGTACAAAGCCTCCAGCAACTTCACCTAGTCAGTGTTGGACTTCCTAGAGTAACAGGGAACATTAGTAATGCTAGACAGGTCTGCTCTTTGCTCTGCAAACAAATATCTCTCTCCTTCTGTTCCTCACAACCTCTCTGACCAGAAAATTATTCAGTCACCACCAGGAATTCTCTGCAATTTAGCAGGAGTATCTTCAGCCTCAGCTCCCTGCCTGTGATACAGCCTGGGGCAATAACCTCTGCAGACTTCCCACTCTGCATGTAAGGAACAGCGCAGTGGACAGGGTACCTTTCTCTGTGTCTTTTATTGTTGGTGTTATTACTGACTGCACTTCAGAGCAGTGGTGCTCTGTCTGAGCAGAGCCTTCCAGTCACACCTAAGCTGAGCGAGATAAAATCAGTATAACTTCAGTCTTCCAAATGTCAGTATGTTGGTGTTTGGACTGGCACAATTATCATTTGGATCCAGATCCCACTATATCGAAACACCGAATATCAGAAAACAGGAGAGAGGTTTAAATCCCTTCCAAATTTTCATACAGAAGACAAAGCTAAACACAACCATCTTCTCTGAATAGGTTTTTTGTCATTGTTTTGTTTTGTTGTTTTTTTCCAAACAGTGCCCATAGGTGCTTCTCCTTGCTTACTATTTCTGCAAGACATTTAGATAGACTTTTTCAAGAGCAGAGTGCAATTCCCAACCTCCTCACAAAGACCTGAGCTTCCTGGCGGCTTGTGTGAATGACATACATGGGTTGTGATTGACGTAAATCATTCATGCTAGGGTCTGTGCTGAAGGACAAGCTTCCAGATATGAAGCTGGGCAGAAATATCTTACTGTAATAAGGTGATGGACAGCATTTGGCATTTTTTCTATTCTTGCCTCAGATCTCTCAGATAACAACTTGAAGGAGTGAGAGAGGAGAAGCCCTTTGGCTTTCAGCAGTTGCTCTGGTGGTGAATGCCTGATAGTCACATTACTGTTGTCCTGCGGCTGAGCAGCCATGTACCATGCCCACCTGTTGGGTTCCCACCAGTGGAGTTGTGTCCCTTGTGGATCACCAGCAGAGTGGGACAGAGAGAAGGTCTCCTGATTCCTATTCTGGTGCTTTATTCATGGGTAAGGTGGATTTCTTGTTTGGATATGTTACTAAACACATTTTATTTCTTAAAAGAGTTGGAAGAAGGAAGGCAGGATGCCTTTTGCTAAGCACAGTGCAAGGACTCTCAAGTGTTGTCCTGAAATGCTTACAAGATAAATGATCTTCATATAAGTCTATGGGTTTGTTGTTGTTTATGAGGGTTTTTTTTTAATGCATTCTCAGGAGTTTGAAGAGTAATAAGCAGTGTGTGTCCTCTCACAGGAGACAAAGCAAAAGCACACTCAAAGGGGGGAAAAATGATTTTGTTTCCAAAGTCATATACCTCCTGCTCACCAGGAGCAGTCCTGAACTGACTGATTTGAAAATTTCTGCAAGATGGAGAGGAAATCACAACTGACTGTGACCAGTCATCGGTAGAAATAATACTCCAAAGTCACCTTGGCTTCTATATAATTTTGACTGGCATAAATGCTTGGAGGAAGGCTGTTGGTATACATGGATGATTCACCTCTCCCTCTCTCTAGCCCTTTTTAGGCAAAAATAACAGCTAGTTTAAGAATAAACTAATGGCTGGTTACATAACCTTATTAAGTACATGACAGAGCTGTGGAAGATGGCTTTTCATTTTCGTTTCCACTGACACAGAGATTTTGTGTTTGTTAAATCAGACAATCACATAGCAGCGATGGAAGAACTAATATAAACTAATTGAGTTTAGACTGCCTGAGCAGCTGGCCTTCCTCTTTCTCTGATGCAGCTTGGTCACACTGAGTACACTGTGCAGCCCCATTCTAGGGGGATTAGGATCATGTTTTTGTGAGTGCTAGGCTAATCACACCTAGAGGGCTGAAATCATGTGAATAGTTCAACATTCATACAGCACGTGATGGGTCTGCAAAATGAACAGGGCAGAACTCTCCAGGTGCAATTTTGTTAGAAAATATCTGTTGTAAGCATTTGTTGTTCATTATTTTTTTCATATCTGAACTAGAAATATTTAAAGAATATTTTCCTATTTAATCATTTCTGTTTTCTGTGGTTTTGGTGGTTGTGGCCCTTGACATCCAAATGTAGGTTTATCTTTTCCATCATCCCAAAGGGAGGAACAGTAAGTCACGTGAGCTGAATAAAACTTTGTCAAGAAACTCAGAGACATTGCAGAATTCAATTCTGAAGTCTGGATATTGGTCTTAGGACTGTAGAAGGATTTGCTGGAAGGCTTGTAATTTCAGGATGATTCCAGGTTGTAACCTTGACAGAAAGGACCAAATCTGAGTGCAGAGCAAATTTGAATGTGGTAGAATTGGCAGAATATTTGGCATTTGAGTACAGAGGATGTTGGAGAAAAGCCAGTGTGATCTTCTGCATGTGAAACTGCTTCAGGCCTTCCTGTTCCAGGGAGAGTCTCATGGATAACAGTGCAATTCATTTATTTTTTTGTTGTGAGCTTCTGAGTATTGTTGTTTGTTTTTTTTTTTAACATAAACACACACAGACACTCACACAAACATATACATATATAATGTTCTTGTCACACATCCCAAAGACAACATTTGTGTGTCTTGTTAAGGGATAAAAGACTAAACAGCCTCCTTGGAAAACACACTGTCCTAGACACAGCTGTAAGTAACGGCTTGGTAATAAGGAAAGTGAACCATCAGTCTCACACCTACAGGGTGTGCTTTACCTACAGCCCACCTGCTGCCAGCTCCATCACAGCTGGGGGTTACCTCCTTGCCCAGATTTGCTTCTTGAACACTGTGTGGCAAGGCCAGTGTTCATATGAGTAAAGGAGAGGAGTCAGAAGCACAGGTTTTGTTCACCTGCATGTAGGATTACTGGTAAAACTATTTAACTTAGCCTAGAGGTTGTCCATGACATTTTTGTCCCCAGTGCTGCCAGCAACTGGAGAGGTGATGTATTCACTAACATCAGTAGTGGCAGCTCCCAAGTATTTATTGGGCCATTTAGCACCTTGAAGTGATTTTGCTATCCATATTGGAAGTTAGAAGCCCCTCAGTTCCAACACTGGTGGGTTTTTTTTCCTCATGATTAGTACCTTAAAAAATTTCCCAAGCAGCTTCCTCTTCAAATTGTAGACACCCTCCCATGCATGTGTGTTCCATGAGAGATCCACCATAGCCCCAGCATCACTGGGGTACATTGGAGAGTATGGCTGGAGAGGGATAACTGGAAATGTATTTGTATGGGGCGTGGACATACATCCATGGAAGGCTGATAGGCAGGACACCATAGTGTTCCCTTTGAGATATTGCTGAAACCAGAATTACAGAATCACAGAGTGGTAGGGGTTGGAAGGGATCCTGGTGATCATCTAGTCCAACCCCCCTGCTAAAGCAGGTTCACCTAGAGCATCCAGGTGGAGTTTGAAAGTCTCCAGAGAAGGAGACTCCACAACCACTCTGGGCAGCCTATTCCAGTGCTCTGTTGCCCTTACAGTAAAGAAGTTTTTTGTTATGTTTAGGTGAAACTTCCTGTGTTCTAGCTTGTGTCCACTGTTCCTTGTCCTACCACTGTGCACAGCTGAAGAGACCGGACCCATCCTCTTTACACCCGCCCTTTAGATATTTATAAGCATTCATAAGATCCCCTCTCATAAGATCCCCTCTCAGTCTTCTTTTGTCCAGCTAAACAGCCCCAGGTCTCTCAGCCTTTCCTCATAAGAGAGATATTCTAGTCCTCTAATCATCCATTGGACCCTCTCCAGTAGTTCCCCATCTCTTTTGAACTGGGGAGCCCAGAACTGGCCACAGTACCAGATGTGGTACACTAGGGCAGATGTGGCATGCTAGGACAAATGTGGCCTCACTAGGGCAGAGTAGACAGAGAGGAGAACCTCCCTTGACTTGCTGGCCACACTCTTCTAAATGCACCCCAAGATACCATTGGCCTTCTTGGCTACAAGAGCACACTGCTGGCTCATGGTCATACTGTTGTCCACCAGGACTCCCAGGTCTTTTCCCACAGACCTGCTTTCCATCAGGTCAACCCCTAATAGCTACTGGTGCATGGTGGTATACCTCTCCAGGTGCAGAACTCCACACTTGCCCACGCTGAATATCATTAGGTTCCCCTCTGCCCAACTCTCCAGCCTGTCCAGGTCTGGCTGAATGTCAGCACAGACTTCTGTGTGCTCAACACCTCCCAGTTTTGTGTCATCATCAAACCTGCTGAGGGTACACTCTGTCCCTCCATCTGGGTCACTGGTGAGTATGTTGAACAAGACTGGACCCAGTACTGACCCCTGAAGAACACTGGTTGCAACAGGTCTCCAACTAGACCCTGCACTGCTGATCACAACCCTCTGAGCTCTGTCATTCAGATAGTTCTTAATCCACCTCACTGTCCACTCATCTAATGCACACTTCCTAAGCCTGCTTATGAGGATGGTCACTGTGATGCACCATGGAGGTACTTGATGGTGTGGAAGGCAATATCTGCATCACCAGCAGTCTGCAGGCTTGTTGTCAGTCTGTTAACTGGCACGGCTCGTGGTGCTTCACATGGGGTGGCAACGTGCCCAGCATTTGCTTACACAAGGACTAATGAGACTGTGTAGGTGGAGGAGGAACAGTCTCTCTTGACTTTCTCTGTGGGTTCTTATCCTCTTGATGGAAAACAAGCCTCTGACATGAAAATGGATAGCTCCTCATGCTGTTTTAGCCTGTGGCACCATGCAGCTGGATGGCTGTCCTAAGGGAAATAGCTGGGTTTTACAGAAAGCAATCTACATCTGGATTTCACTTTCATTTTAATTTTGTGGCTAGAATTGAACCAATTGTATGCATAAAAACTAATGTGTTTATCATGATTATTTCAAATTTTTTATTTTCCTTTATTATTAATTTCAAGACACTTTTTTATTCCTATATGGTAAAAAGAAGAGTTTAAATAAAATTGTCAGGGTTCAAATAAAATTAATTGCCTGCTAGAAAATGACAGAGGCTGAGGAATTCTGTTCCTCATTCTTCCCCTCTCTCAGCTGTCTCAGCATCAAATGTCATGGTGCTTAAGGTCTTCCCTGGCAAAGTACTTCTGTAAAGGTCTACTAGGAACAATCTTCCCTTCCCCAGTACTCATTTTCACTATCTCCATGTAGCTAAGACTAAAAAGTGTTCCATAACTTTAATAAAACTCTTTTCCTTCAATCAAGTTCTTAGTTTTCTGTTGTCAATGGTTTCTGAGCTGGGTTTCGAGCTGGGTTTTCTCTTTACCCCTAGTAAATTTTAAAATTAATATGGCTTACAGGGGGGTCATTCATCCATGCAATCCATAGCATAGAATTATTTGGAAAAAAGCTTTTCAGCATAACTTCATCACAGAAATTACAAGGACAAAATTTACGTCAGCTTTCAATTCTTTCTAAATTTCTTGCATTTTTGAGAAGGAAGGGAAAGACAACTTAGCAGTAAAAGATGAGTTTGTTGTTTGATCTCCTCCTGTTTTCTGCAATATTTGCTTATATAGTAGCATGCGTGTCATATATCTTTAGCTAAAAAGTACTGTGAATTTTATATGCAGGGTATTTTTCACTGATATACAGTGGCCATGAGTCTAGACAGGTACCTTTACTTTGCTCCCCTGTACCAAGGTAGATCTGGAGGATTTTGTTTCCCAAAGCACCTGTGTATTTAGATGAGCATATCTGAATATTGAATCTGCCCTGCTAACTCCTCAGCGTAAAGATTCTGAAATGTGTTTGTGAGTCTCAAATCAGTCCCTGGGGCATCATAGTCCACACTGTAAAACCACTGTATGTAAATTGTTGCCGTTAAGTAGGTTGCTCAGGAAGGAGGGAGAACAGGATGGGAATTGGAAGTGACTCGGTGCTCATGCTGGGTCTCAGACAGGGCTGCCCTTCCAGTTTAGAGGTTGCTGGAATGGAGGGGAGGAGATCATATGACTTCCACATGAACTGCGTGTGGCAGATGGGGAGGTCATCTCTATTACTCCCACATTCTCTAGAAAAACAGAAATAAGAAATGAAACATAAAACCCAAGCCCCTGTCCATTCAGTCGTAAGAACAGGGCGGAAGAAGAGAGCAGACCCTCCTTTCAGAGTATTGCTGTGATAATTCATTAGCTGATATCCCCCATTTTTCAGCTGTTCAGGGAAGTCTGCTAAGAATGTATTGCTGAGCCATTAATGAATTTTTAAACTGTCAGGGAGTAATGTAAAGAAGTGGGATCCCGGACTGTTACACAGCCATTATCAGGCCAAAATGCACACACAGGAGCAGAGGGTAAACCTTCACAGAGTGATATGCAAGGCACAGAGCCCCTCACAGAAATGCCTGCACAGCCCCATTCAGTGAGTGATCTGTTCCCTGAAACCTCTCCCCACTGAGGGGTGAAACTGTGTTCCCCAGGGAGAACATTTTGATTTTCTAGCTAGGCCTCAACAATAGTTTTTGGTGGTTTTATTGCAGTGGAAGAAAAAGCATAGTTTAGTGCCCTTGGCCTTGGCTTTTCCTTTCTCTGGCCAAGAAGGAAAGGTTTAATTGTATGGCAGTGAATTCTGGCACAGAGACCTCTGGAGCATCAGTGTCGTTGGTCAGTGCTGGCCACTACCACTAGTTGCTAGCATGGGACAGATTTTTGTAAAGGGAGAGGGAACTTAGTCCTTGCCAGGAGGCAGAGGAAGGAGGAAACAGCATGCTTACACAGCAGGAATAAGGACTCACAGGGGGAGAAAATGTCTCAACAGACATTTCCAACTCCCTGCCCTCCCACCCACCCATTAAGTGAGTTTCACAGATACCATGATGTTTAAGTGTAGTGAGCGTACTCCTGAGATCACCAGGTACCCAAGCAGTTGCCTTAGCTCTATATCCCTGAAAGCACCCCTCTTCTGCCTAAATCGAAGGATGGCAACTCAGTATGCTCTGGCTTCTAGAACAGCTCATCAGATGCATCTGCTACACCTATGGCTTAGTTCTGTCCCTGTGGATTGACTGTAGTGAATGGGAACAGTATTTCGTGACAGCTGCAACAGCCAAGTAGGAAGGATTTTAGTGTTAATTTCTGAATTTTAATTTCATTTAATTTCCTACATTCTGCATGTGTCTAACAAGTTTTCCCTATGTTCTTGCAATAACAGCCAGGACTGTTATTTCACGACAGTGTGTGCTTGCAGACCAGAAGGCCAATCACATCCTGGGCTGCATCAAAAGAAGTGTGGCCAGCAGATCGAGAGAGGTGATTCTGCCCCTCTACTCTGCTCTGGTGAGACCTCACCTGGAATACTGCATCCAGCTCTGGAGCCCTCAGCA
>JANHFX010008733.1:23196-71196 GCA_027560015.1 Chloroceryle amazona
TCCCTGGAGACATTCAAGGTGGGGCTTGACAGAGCTCTGAGCAACCTGCTGTAGTTGAGGATGTCCCTGCTCTCAGCAGGAGGGTTGGTCTAGATGACCTCTAGAGGTCTATTCCAACCCAGACATTTCTATGATTCTAAGTCCTTTCAATAGACCTAGTTGCTCCTTTATAAACATAGGGAAAAAAAATGGAAGCAGCAGATTTAATAATGGGAACAATTCTAGGAAAACTTGTATCCAGTGCTAGGGATTGATTTGTCCAGCACAAGGGCTTTATTTGCTTGCTTTTTACTCTGTGGAGAAGAGAAAACTCTTCCATTCCAAGATAGATAATCATCCATACAAACCAGACATGTTAAATATCACGAGTAAGGATTCATGTGCCCAGGTGCCTGAAGTCCGAAGAAAAGAGTCACGTTAATGTCAGTGTGCTTTGGATCATTAGCTCTTAAGCCACTAATGATGTTTCCTAATGACCCTGCTGATCTTCCTCCTCCATTAGACTCACTCTAACCTGCAGGAGCTGTGCTAACTTTTCAGGGGGTTGCTGTAAGAGAGCCTTTGAAAAAACATCTAAGTGTCCCAGTAATATATAAGAGACATTACCTGTTGGGAGTCTGGAATGTAATTTATAGGAGGTTCTATACACAATATTCATTAGGTGAAGGCTCAAGTTCGTATTCATTTTTTATTTCATTCATTTATTCTGCTACAGGGACAAGAAGAAGAAAGAACACCTGTCCCAAGATTAAGTCACCATTAATTTAAATCTACAATATAGATGCTGGTTACAAAATTGTCACCTCCCTCCTCCCCTCACACACAAACACACACTTCCCTATGCTAACCAGCAGCCAGCATTTCCTTCTGGCCATGTCCAAGGAGGGGGCAGACCAGCATTATGATGCTGCCTTCAGCTCTCCCTGGGTGAGGTTTGGTGCCTGTGCACTTTGCTCTGCACCAATAGAAAGTGCCCTTCTCTGCAAAGCTAGAGTATACTCCAGGGGTTGGACTAGATGATCTTTCGAGGTCCCTTCCAGCCCTTAACATTCTATGATTCTATGATTCTATGATCTGTCAACATGTCTTCCAGTACCCTTCATGAAGTCCAGAGAAGGAGACACTGGGTGATCCAAGCAGCTGTTCTCCCTTCACAAGGACTACAAAGCCTTTTGAGGAGTCAGCACAAAGTGGATGCAAAATACTCAATCTGTATTTATGGGCTTTGTTGGCAACATATGTACATTTATATTTCTCTCTGAAACTAAAGGTGAACAGGGCTCCACCTTGCAGCCTCAGTATGGCAATTAGAGTTAACCCTGTGCACGTCCTTCAGGAAGGGATACAGCCTGAGGGGTTCTTGGTCAGCCACTCTCTTCACTTGCACCAGGGTGATGGAAACTACATCTTGGAGAAATTGTTCTCGGTTGAAGAGGGAGCAGAACTTGACCCTCCAGGCTGGCTGTTATTGCAAGAACATAGGGAAAACGTGTTAGACACATGCAGAATGCAGGAAATGGGTACTTTACATCAAAGTCGTGTTCTAGGGAGTCCTCAAGCTCTTCAGCGGGTTCATAACCTACCTTACTGTTTTCTGATAGATCCTAGACTATAGGCCTACCAATAGTATAGAGCTTTCCAGATGTTTCACATTTGGACATAATCTCTGGTCTCATGACTCCCCATCTGATTCCTTCCTACTTTTTGGTCACATAAAAAGCTCCAGAAGCATCACAGTTATTTTGGCAGTTAAGTGTGTCTTGCTGCCTTCTGACACTGCTGCTCCTCTGACTTAGATAGCCAGGGGCTTCTCAGCCCATGTCTCGGAGAACACATGCAGCACATCAGAATCAAGAGAGGCCAAGGTAATCCTCCTGATCTTTAGGCTAACCAGAGAAGGCAGAAAAAGAGTTTTCATAGGGAAAAATGTGAAGGAAAACACCTGTGAGTCAGCAAAAAACGTTTTGCTGACTGACTGGATGTCAATGCAGCATCCTCTGCGCAGTCTGAGCACCTGCAGCCAGCAGAATCACCTTGAGGAGGCTTGACTTCAGCCGGCTCCAGGCACCTGAAGGGAGATAAGCTCCTGAGATCCCTGTGCCAAAGGCAGCTGCAATATGTGGAATGAATTGCCCTCTAGAGGTGCTTTTCTCACTCCACTGAATGTACTGGAAGCCTGGACAACTAGCTTGGACTTGGGCCTTTAAAGAACCATTAAACAGCCACAATTCAGCGAGGTCACTCCTCCGTAAAGCTCCAGAAGCTCAGCCTGAAAAATGGATGGCAATTCACCCTCTGAGGATCATCTGTCCTCCCTCTCTGAGGTCTTGGTTGGGCGCTGCAGGAATCATTGTGCAATCAATATTATTAATAGTAGCAGACTGGCTCTGGCTCTAAATATGCACACACCATGTGCATGTGTGTGGTAACAAAACTTCAAAGCTGAGGTTGTAATCACAGAGAAGCTACAGAATGCAAATGTGTGGTAATCAGAGTATTGTAACTCATCTATCCAAACGTTAATAGTATTTTCTCACCATATATTACATTAGCATTAATGGCTTACGTTGAAATTCTGCACTGTTTTCTACAATTATGACTCATTTTTCAGCTAAAGGGACTATCCATGGTAATCAGCATAGCAGGAGCAGGATTTTTAAAGGCTTATGTGAGCAATGCCATGTGTGTGTGATTCTCCTTGTAATAACTTTTGAAACCTTCTGGACAAAGCCAACAAAATGCAGAAGCACAGTGGAGGCTGCTTAGGTAATTCAGTTTGTACAAGGTCTGTGAAAAAAAGACAGCTATGAAGAGAAGAGACTTGACACTGGCCAGGATGCCATGCTGCTGAATGAGCTCAGCCACTGTTAGATGTCAGAGACCTCACACCAGAGAGAGCACCTTTCTAAACCGAGAAAAGCGTTCCTCACCTCTCGGGGCCCAAAGCTGGCCAGATCTGAAACACAATTGCACGCATTTTGCTCCTCTCAGTGTCAACATTCGCAGAACTGCTTGAGAAGTGAACAGTGTCTTAGAGCAAGTGAGAAAATGCATCACAATGTGTATTTTAATGTGCCATATTCTGCAACTGTCCTAAAAGAAAGGTAAAATAAGCACACAGGTTGCTTCAGTTATACAGCCTGACTGCTGGCCTTCCAAACAGAGACACTGTGACACAGACCTCTGGTGTGCCCGGGCTCCCACACTCCTGCATACTTGAGGGCTTATCTGACCATGATGATAATAATAATAATAACAATAATAATAACATAACAACAGTGCCCAGATAAAATAGATTCATATGGAAAGCAGTAGGCTAGACAGCCCCTTTGCCTTACCTCAGGCAAAGAAAGTTTGCTTCACCACACCTTGTCCTGAACCCGTTGGTGTTCCTCAGGTGTGGGTAAGGTGCAGAATAAACTCTTAAGTCAAAATGATCTTAGTTACCCAAAACCACAACTATCACACATTTCCATTCTAAGGGTTGCTTGAATAAACTTGCTTTTCCTAAATTAAAAAGTACAGAATAAAGGCATGAATGATTCTGTATCACAGCTACAGTGATTAGTGATAAGCCAGAGAGAATTGTCTTTATTTTATTAGAAACAGTCCTAGAAATGAAGTGTATTCCTATCTGGATCAAACCAAATCTGTCTCAAATCCAACCCCTTCTCTTCCTACATAAAGCTCAGGAGTGGTTGTGCTAGAGAGTCTGGTTGATGCTTGCTCCTAATTCACTTTGCAGCCCTGCTGCACCTTGCATTTGTAACTCCCCAAGCACCCACAGTACTGAGAAGATTTCTGTGTAGTGAGGATGTTTTAGTACCTTCACTTCAGAAGTGGCTGAAATGAAGTAAGGCAAGAAGAAGGAGCATTGCTTGTCTGGCTGGTGACAGAACCGAGCACAGAACATAGGAGACCCCACGTTGGGAGCCTTGGTCTAGGCTGGACCTCTCTATCGCTCCCATCTGAACCCTCAGCAGAATGACCCTGAGGGCTCAGCATAGGCTTATGGGAAGGAAAAACAGTCTCACTCTGGTTTTGATTATAAATTTTTTTTCAATGTCATTGAAATTTTGAGCTGAGCTTCACCTGTTCTTCTCCCTAATCATCAGCTTCCCTTTGCTTATATTCTTAGGTATGGATGAGAGTTGATGTCAGGTTGCTGGGTTAATCTGCATCTAATCCATAGCACAGTCACGATGCAGAGCAGAAACCATGTTTAGCTCCCTGCTGTGAGTAGCTATCCTGCCTGCTGTGGGTGGGAAATCCAGCTGGTTGATGCACTTCCATTTCTTTTTCCACTGCAGAGCATGTGACAACGTTTCAGGTCTGAATGGGACCAGTTTTTTGCCCCAGATGGGGGCAAGCCTACATAGTCTTTTGTGGGCTGACAAGAATGTTTTCTCCTTTAATTTTTCAGTCAGCTGTACCCCAAGAAACACTTTATGTCCTGCTGCTCTTTCAGAACATTTGGAAAAAAGAGTAAGGTAGGTGAACCCACTCATAAGACTTACTCTCAGTTTTCCAATCTCAGGCTTGTTATTCTTTCCACCATGAGTCACTCCTGCTGGAGCAGCCCAGTTTACCCACTCTCGCCCCTGCTTTATAAGTGACAACAAGAATGGCTGTGTGACAGCAATGCTCATATGCTGCAGGATGTTCTCTGTGTGTACACTTTATTTTGTATTTTGACATTTGTAAGAGTTCCCATCCTTGAACAAGTCTCCAGATCTTAAATTTCAAAGGTACTCACTGCCAGCAGTGACAACGTCACATGAGGTATGGGTGTCGTGTTTCATACAATCAGGCCCACAGGTAAATAACATGTGGGTGGCATGAATCTTCACTCAGCCAAGCACATAATCCAGGCTTCAAAATCATTTTTTAGACTGCTTTCCAAAGGAGAGGAGATTTCTACAATCATGTGTATGCTCATTTGACCTTCCTATAACTTATGAACCTTTTAGCAGATTTCCACTGAATTTGAGGGAGAGAGATAATCCCAAGTATAGTAAGACCATCAAGTCTTTTAAGACCAGTTAACTGAAGAAAGACTTTATTAATTGCTCAGTGAGAAGAAGATCACCGTGTGATTTCATCCATCATAGACACTAGCGATTTCACAGGGCTTTTCTCACTCTTGAGCCCCAAGCTGGTAGCAAACCAGACCTCAGCAGCTTACTCACTCATGAAACAAATTTGTGCCCTAAGTTCATGAGGACCCTCTCCCATGAACTTTTGTACATGTGAGTGATTTTGTTCTCACAAGTAATCCTACACCTGGCTGAGAGGCAATAACTGCCTGGTTCTGCTGTGGAGACACTGGCTTGCATGACTTCTTTAATTAGGGAAGCCGCAGCCTGAAGAGTTGCAGCTGATTAAGTTTTCAGGCTCCCACAGAAAGGGAAAGATGATACACATTTCTGCCATCTTTTTGAAGGAGAGGGAACAGAACACCTTATTAGTATTGGATCAACCTTAAAAAAAAATCAGGATCTGCAAATTCCCTGAAGGTGGCCACAGAAACACGGAAATGATTAAAAAAAAATCTCTTAGGTCAATAACCAGTCTGCCTTTGGAGAGACAGAGGGTTTGGTAGGTGTATGTTTAATTAAGCCAGCCAAAAACTGAAGAGAAAATTAGAAACCATTTCCAACAATGCTTTACAAAGCCTTCCCATTGAAACAGACACATTAATTGAATAGGAGCTGAGCTGTACTTTGATACATGAGCCCCAGCCCAGGGTGCCTCTCACTGCAGAAAGCAGCATTGTGAGGTTTCATTTAGAAACAGCAATCTCTCACTGTTATCCTTTCCTTGTTGGCAAACATCAGCTCCCTCCCTCTTTCTTTTTTTTTTTTTTCCCCTTCAATTTAATGTTTAATTAAAGTAGCATGACTCCCTTTCATTTGGAAAAGTAATTGAGGACACTAGTGTGTAAAAAATAGGCTGAGAAGTGAGCTGGAGTACACACAGCACAGAGCATCAGCAAGGCCTACAGAAATGTAGCTCTTAATTTCCTTTGGTGCCACATCAAATTGTGGTGATGGTGAGGTGATACAGCTGCAGGAACATCTGGAAGGAGCTGATAAACATGGGTTTGGTTGGGTCTGTAGCATGCATCTGTTACAGCTTACATGTTTATTTTTTTTCAAATCCTGAATGGTCAGCCCAGCAGAGCTGGGAGAGAAAAGCAACGTTCACAAAGATACATTTTTTTGTAAGTTTACATAGAGTGATTCAAGGAGAGCTTGTAGAGTTGATTGATAAGCAGGTGGTGCCTAATAAGGATTTTCTGCAGTATCTCGTAGATCAGTCTCCATCAGGTCACATGATGGCTCATCACCCTGACACGTTCCAGGGCCAGTGAACACCTCTGCTCTGCGTCTTTCTCCCCAAATCTTTATGAGACCTTAGCAGAAACTTCTAGTTACACAGGTTGGCTATGCAGCCCATTCCTGGCTATTGGCTAAAAGGTGCCCCAGTTAACTCTGACAGGTTTTTTTTCTCAATCAGGTTTAAAAACAAAGTGCAGAAATTTCTGCTTTTTGGTAAATGAGTGGAATTTCCCAGAGTTCGAGCTTTTAATGCCTTCTGAATTTTCTATGCCAATACAGATTTTTAATAGAAATTATTTGAGTTTGGATCTTCTTCATTGTCATGTTTAATTGCTGACCAGCATCTCTGACACACCTGTGCACATCAAAAGATTTCTGCCCCCTGAAGAATGGCTGCAATGGGAAGTTACTCTTCATAGGCTGTGCTTAGGGCTATTTTTATCTGTTATTTCCAACACAGATGAAAGTTCGTGTGGTACACAGGCTTGATTGATTGAGGCCAAGAACAAGCCAGCTTGATTCATTACTGGAACAGTATGTGTGCATATCTGATTGATAGGGGAGGGCTTGGAAATGAGCGCAGGTCAACAGTCAAGCCCATGGCCTATCTAGAAGAACAGGCATAAACTAAAGGCTGAGAGGTCATGTCCCTCCTCTGCACATCTTGGCTTGAAGTCATAGAATCATAGAATCATCTAGGCTGGAAAAGACCTTCAAGATCGTGGAGTCCAACCAATAACCCTACTCTGCTCTCCTGGCACTGTTACCAGCTTCCCATGTGCCCCATATCTGAAGAAGTCGGTGCTAAATGCTGTAGGAAAATTGCTATCAAGGTGGGTGAGCTTGCTCCCCAGGTTTCTCTGGCTGCTCACTGGAAAGATGGACTGGGCTAAAGCACTCAGTGTTCACAGTACAGCTGGTTGTAAATTTTCTGGCATGCTTGTTTGGCATAGAAAAATCTAATACACCAGCACTGAAACACACTAGAAACACACCAATTTTGATTACATCCTCCTGGAAACCAGGCAGATGCAGGATCACGTCCTCCCTGCCAAGCAAGTTTTGAAAGCTTCCCTACCTCCTTTTCTGGCATCCCACCTGGAAGGTCAGTGTGGAGAAGGCAGGCAGGGGATGGAGGCTGCCAAGCCCCCGTGTTCGGACTCTCTTTCAGTTCGGACTTCCTAGGGCTTGCCAGCTGTTGGGCTTCCCAGGTACTTGGCTTCCTGGCCAGCCATTCAGTACACTGGAGAGAGCAGGTGAATTGGCCAGCTACTCTGTGAAGTCTCGGTGCTTCTGACTTCAGCCCTGCAGGAGACACACAGATTCCTATTTTTATACATTTTCCTTCACCTTTGGAATCAAATTTGATTGACACTTGTTTCCTTGGCCTGTTTTTTTGCTCGCTTGTTTCCTTATTTTTTTAATTCAGAATTTCCCAGGGCACAGGAAGAATAGTTTCTAACCCTCCCTTAAGCAATAACTTTTTGTAAGAGGAGACTGAACATCATCTTACAAATTTTTTTGGGCTCCTGTGATCCTCCATGAGTCAACCACAAGAGAGGACTGGCATCAAAGATGCAAGATGACAGTGGGTGAAATATGTATTTTGCTATTTCTTTCCCAGTAGCCTCTAACCTTTCAGAAAAACAGACCTAACAATCCCATCTCTTCTTTTTTTTTTTTTCACAGCTACCAATAAAATGGCCATGAAATGTGGGCTCAACCTCTCCAACGACCTGAAGTGACATGGCTGTCCTTGTGCCACCCTGCTCAGTATGACAGACCCACTCCAGTCCAACGTTGCTTCATGTGACTATCATGTCCTGTCCAGAATAAGAAGCTGCTCACAGTGCTCCAAAAGAGTGTTCCCAGGTGCTTTCTGCACTATTTGTTCCAGATCAGTTAGTGGATTTTGAGGATTTTAGATCAGGGGAAATATCTGAAGTCAGTTTTGAGGCATTCTCATGTCAGATGCATGCACAGTTCAAGGGTCTGAGGTCAGTATCTCCTGTCTGGTTTGCCTCAAGGGATTGAAAGGGAGTCTGAAGAAGGGAATGAAAAGCCAGTTTCCCAAGGATAAGCTGGGAGATGGAGCAACCTGGAACAGCATCAAGCCCCCTTGGAGATGTCAGTGGGATCCCCCCTTCAGTAAACCCTTAGGGGTCATTAGGTGTTATTTCTTTCTTGGCACAGCTGCAGATATGGTCCATTGCCTCTGTTCTGCTCTGCTAGTGTTTTCCCAATGACTTTAGTGTTGATCTAACATAACCATTGCATCTCATTCCTATCCTAAAATGAGGTATAATCTGAGGAAGGCCTGGTTTTCATTAGCATTGAACTTGCAGCACAAGAACTTTCTCTGACGCAGTTCACAAGAGGGTGAGGAGGGAGGAGGGAGGTTTAGTTATTACCTCAGTTTCCTCTGCTAGAGCATAGGCTTCTCCAGCAAGTTCTGCCATCTGTCCCAGGGGCCAGCAACTAATTCCTCCATACCCATGCATGCTGAAGACTCTCTTTAGAAGAGACTTCCAATCATGACAAATTATCTGTGCTGATTTTGTGACATGAACTGTTACCCATTAGGGAATGAACTGACACCAATAAATTCATTTCACTTACTACCTCACACTGTGTATGAATTGAAGTTCTAGAGGTGAAAGACATAAATTTACCAGGTGGGCAGACACACAGCTTCCCCCTAAGACTATGCACTTCACCTTTGCTATGTGCGCTGCTTCTGCTGGGCCAGCCCAACATTAATTTTGCATAGAGTAGATTTCTCCTGTACCACGCACAGTCCATATGATTTATACTTGCCTCAAGTAGCTGTGTGAATAGCCTTACTGTAGAACAAACTACTGGTTGTGCCTTCACCAAAATAAAATCTTCAAACCCAAATTCAGCCTTTTGCTTTACAAGAACAGTTAGTATTTGGATAGCATCTTCTGACTTCCAGGCTATGCAGAGTAATTAATAAGTCAGCCTCATGCCCTGATGATGCAAGGGAGCAAGCATTGTTTATTAGGTAGAAAGGGGTTCCCCTATGTAAGGATCCACATCTTTGTCATTCTGATGGTAAATCTATCGAATCAGTACAGCAGATAAAGCTCTCCTTGTTCCCTAACACTCTGTCAGTCAAGTAAGCTGAAATTTTCATGTATTTACCCAAATGAAAATCTCACAGTCCCCTGGCCAAATAGAAACTTCCCAGGATTTAGTTAAAAATCCTTGTCAAGCAATTCTGCAGACGCAGAACTGGGAAAAAAAAAAAAAAAAAAAAAAAAAAAGGCTTTCCCAAAAAGAGAAAGACACAAGCACTGGCAGAGGCAGAGAGGAATGTAGTTGCCTTTGTGTCTCCACATTCCTGAGAGCTCCTGATGAAGTCCAGGATCCTTGTTAGGTTGTATGGTGTATACACCAGGGGAAGGCAATCCTCAGGCTGGAGCACTTGATGATCTTGTCCCCCCCCTGCCTGCATGCTTTGAAATACAGCTTCCTGGACATAATAAGAAATAAGGGGTTTTGAAGATGAGGTCTCTCCTTTCCTTTTGTTACAAACAACTATGCGAAGATTAGACATAGTCATGGGTGACAGGTCCGTAAACAGCTATTAAAGGAAAAGAACAGACAGGGATGTGCCCTTCAGCATCCTTAACAGACCTATGAGTGTGGGCGTTGGGGGATGGATAAAGGGAATGGGGTCACAGAAAGTGGCTGGGTTCACATGCTTTCCTTAAATTGCTTCTCTTAAGATAGAGCACTGGGCATGATGTACTGCTCGTCTGACCCAGAGGGGAATTTTTTGTGTTCTTGGGTTAAAAGGGAAGGCTGGAAACAGCCTCCAGAAACCGTAGGAGGGAAGGCATGGCTTTGCTGGGTCTTCCAAGTATAGTAAGCACTGGATACACCTCCAGGGTTTCAGCTGGCTGAGCCACTTCTCTTTTACTTTCATCCAGCAATCACGTATTTCCCCATCCCTGTGAGGAGCCAGGCTGACCCCCAGCAACAGCACACAAGGGTCACATTTCTCGTGAATGTGGAGAAGAACCTGAAAAGAGACAGTAGTTGAGCAGTGAGTCTGGTAGGAAACGGTCTCTTCTTTTTTTTTTTTTTTTTTTTTTTCTGCTTTCTTGTTTTCTTGTAGGTCTGGGGTTTTTTTCATCTTTTGGCAAAAACATCAAGTATTGTGATTTGGGGATGCTGTCTAAATGCGTCACAGTAGTTGTTGCTTAGAAGCTTTATTCCTCTCTTCACTTGTATATTCTGTGCTCCCTGCTTGAACTTCATTAATTCAATGAACTGAACCTTATTTTTGGTAAGCATCCTGTTGACCTCACTGTAACTGCAGGAAGCTCTTCACCGTAAACATTGTCTTTCTGTCCAGTCATAGCTTGTCAGTTCCACAGAAAAGAGATTGTGGTCACCTCTCTGCCTGGAAAGTGTTTATCCTGCTGTCATAAATAAATGGGACAGGCTGGGAATGGATAAGGTGCCCAGGAGGATCTCTAGGAGAGAGATCAAATCCCAGAGATGCCCCCTAATACAAATTTCCTCACAGACTTTCCATTGCACATGAGAGGGGAGAACCATGTTTCAGCTTCTTCCACGCTCACTCCACATTCAGAGTGGCAAGACTCCAGCCCTTTATTTGGGTTGCTGTGATGTCCTTCCCTCCAGACACCCCTATGCAGTCATAGGTGAAGGCAAAGGTGAAAGCATGATGGCAGGGAGTTTTGCACCTGCTGTAGGATGGCAAAATTTGTCCTGGGTTGACTTGTCTCACATAAGCAGTCCTGAAAGGCTCCTCTGCTGCTGCTTCACTGGCACCAAAGTCATGGCTTTACAGAGAGCTTCAAACCCATTAAAATCAAAGGCAAGCCAGGAGAAATATCGCTTCCCTACCCTCCCAAGTGCTCAAGCTGGGAAGGCAGGGCTACTGGTAAAGGCAGTGAGTTATTACTAAAAGGCAGGGGCCTTTCCTGGAGCAAACTGCTGCTTTGAACAGAAGCTGCGTGGGGTGACCAGGCGATCACTTCTGGGGGCATCAAGTTGTGACCAATCCTACAGCTGCTTCCTCCCACCTTCATCACCCCTCCGCACCACTGACCACCCCTTCTCCAGCCTGTGTCTCATGGCCAAAGGGGTCAGGAATTGTTCCTGTGTCTTTGGGGTCAGAACCAGACACCTTGGACAGAAGAGAGATCGCTTGAGGGGAGAAGGCAGGGAAACCTGCATTCCTTAAAACATCAGCAGTAGGCAGGACCTGTTCATACTGAAGCTCTGGCGCATGAAGGATTACACTCCAGTCTGATTGTTTTATAAAAATCTGTTCCGGCACCTGTCCAGAGCCATGATCACATCTTCAGTCATGTGGCCAAATGCCTTTTAGTTTTAATCATTTGATCAAATGCCCTAGTGAAACAGCCATTTGTTCAAATGATTGAAAGTTTGTCATTTGACCAAATTACTAGTCTGGCAGGATGACTAACGGGTTATGCCACAATGTCAAATTCTATTAATGTCACCCGAGAGAGACAGGTGAGGAAAGTAAGGGTTAAAGGAGGAAGTTTGTAGAAGTGTTTATTCCCTCAGTATGTACCCCCACACATATACAAGTATGGTCCTGAGGAATAGGGTGTGAAATCAATAGAATGGCTCCATGCCACCTGAGCATGTATGTGTCTGGGTGTGCCCCTCGTGGACATCCCTCAAAACTCAGGGAGACAAATTTATGACACTGAAGGAGCACAAAGCTGCAGGATCAGAAGAGAAAACTGCAGCTGGAGTGTCTGCTTGGATTTCACATGAAGGCTGCCTCTTCTGGGACTAGGTGGAGAAGAAAACCTGGTCAACCATGAGCAAGAAACTGTGGCTTAATGAGAGCAGTCTGAGGCTCTTCTAGTGCCACTGATGTTGCCACACTTTCACTGCCTGGATCAGCTGGAGCCATTGGCATCATTTCCTCACTCCTTCCCTCTCAAGTTTATGGACCTGCATTTCTTGGAAGGGGGTGGAGGAAGGAAGACTTAAACGTAGCCACTGGAAGAAGTGAGAACTGACAGCAGCCATATAAGGAGGTATTAACCTTTCATAAACCTGCTCTCTGGCCTGTGACTGGAACCAGGGAATAAATATCATTCTTGTAGTAAGTCTCCTGTGTGCAGCACGGCTGTTCTGGCACACACTGGTTTCCTGTGAATTGCAGTTATATTTACAGGGTGTTAGTATAGAGGTGGGATGGATTTTGCTAACATTAAAGAGGCAGCAGAACTCAAGCAAGAGGCCAGTATTGAGGAACCAACTTCCCTCATGTTTTAGGAAGGATTTGCCATGGACATTCCTGGTGAGTGATGCCCTTATGAAGCTCACACATCCTCCATAGCCCTGTCCCTACATGGGCAGATGCGTGCTGTGGTGTGACTAACAGTTCCAGACCTCTGAGAGTCCCAGCAGAAGGAAGTGCTGGATCTGATTTCTGCCTCTTCCCTCTCAGCTGCCCATTTTTTGCTTCAAGCAAGACATACAGGGGGATGGTGTACCACAACTTCTCATCCAGATGTACAGTTAGGCACTTATTTGTCCTGGTACCAGACCCCTGCCACATGGACACAGCCAGTGAACCCTACACTAATTCAAACACACTAATAACACTCCGATTATCTGGCTTGAACTCTTGACCTGCAGATGTGACATATACCAGGTCAGGGAACAGCATGAGCAAGAGACTGCATGCTCACATGCATGAGCATGTGCACACATAGTAGCATGATCTCTGCCTCTTCAGGACAGCTCCACTGCTTCTCTCAGCAGCCTCTGGCTGGGGCAGAGCCTTCTTCATCTCAGAATCAACCATCTCATTGCAAAAGCAAATGATGACATGGATGATTGCTGCTGTCAATTCTAGGACAGCTTCTTTTTCTTTGTGCTTTGGACTGGATCAGCACACCTGATCACGGTATCAGTGCAATATGCCCTGGAGCCTGCTGCCCAGCCAGTGGAGGTGCCAGCTTGGAACCAGGACAGCCTCGTCATTTAATATGCTGCTTTCTGCCTACAGGCTCTGTCCTCTCAGGCTACCTCAGCTGCTTCCACAGCTGAGTCCAGAGCTTATAATATTAGAGAGGTGTTATATAACCTTTGCACTGTTACATGTACTCGAGGACTGTTTGTACTGGGCCCGCAAAACTATACACACACGCATGGAGAAAGATGGTCTTGCAGAGACCTACATCGGTCATAAAAAAATTGCCACTTTGGCCTCAGCTTGAGGTAAATGTCTCAAGCAAACCCATTATGTATTCTGTGTATACACAGTGGGTTTGATTTGAGATGTATTTATGCTCAGGAATATTATGTATTCTCTTTATACACCATGCAAGGTTAATTTTTTTTTTTAAATTTATATTTGCTTTTTATCATACAGACATACAAATGATTTATGGTCAGACCTGCCGAATCTATTTGAAAATGCCAATTTATTCTTGATTAACTCCAGAAGTGCTGGGGATCACTAATTCGCTCACTGTTACTAATGTATTTAGGAGCTAGACTTGGGAAAGTTTAGTTAAACTGTTCTGGAGGAGATTGAGAAAACAGATTTGTCCTGTTATAGATGTTAAAGTCCAACTTTATATTGTAACTCCTGATTGAGGGCACTTAGATTTATAGTTGTGATTTGGACCGGTCCCTAATCAATTCCTAGATAGTACTTTTTCATCAGCTGATCTGACAGCAGGAAGAAGGTCAGGATCATAATTTCTCCCTTCCTGAGTGCAGGGAATGAAGGTGGGAAGTGCCTCCCCCAGGTGAGCAGCAAAGCCAGGAACTGGGGCCAGGGCTACCTGGGTGTCAAGTCCAGCCCCTCAGGAACACTGGGTGCCTGACACCTTCTTCTTGGGAGCTCAGCTGTGGAGGAACCTAGCTTGCCTGAGGACACTTAGAAAGCATGACTGCACACTTTCCAGAGCTGGTTGGGTCACCTGGGAGCAGGGTGTCATCCTGGGACAGCAGTACAATTCCTGTTCACCCAATATACATCTCCTGTTCTTGCCCCTTACCACAGTCTCTCATGCTCCCAAAACATCTGAAGTATGCTGTGCAAGCCAGGCTGAGCTGTCCTGAGAGGGAGAGCATGAGCAGAGAGAATGCTGATGTTGGCGTGCAAGGCATGAGGTCCTCAACAAGGTGCCCTAAAGTTAGACACTCACTGCTATATTTAGCCATCTGCATAAGCCATCTGATTTCAGCACTGTGGATTTTTGCTTCTAACTAATACACAAGCTTAGCTAATGCTGTGTAGGTGGGTCTGAGATGCAAAGTGCTCGGGTTTAGACTCAGTCCAGAAGAAGACACTAAGCAGAAAAGAGATGAGTGTCTTTCACTCCTGGGACACCTCTGTGACTCTTTTCCTTCCACCAGCTGCTGTGTAGCCTCCAGAGATAAGCCATTTTCCTCACACCCTCCTCTAGGTCCTGAAATTAAAGTCTTCCTGGTCCTTCCCGTCATATTCATCTGCTTGGAGCCACCTCCTCACATCCTTGCACTTGCTCCCACCATGTTCCTGCACCCCACTTCTATGCTGCACCATACTCCTGACCACCTACAAGTGGATAACAGAGACATTGAGGGTGTTGGTGCATTTTTTTGCCCTCCTCAGAAGCCGTTGCTGGAGAGAAACATCGTCAGGGAAGTATCGTGTCGCATCAGAAATACCTGAAGTACATGTGGCCAGCATCAGTTGGCAATGACTTCTGCTTGACTTGCTTGGTTCAGGCTGCTATCTCCTTCTCTTTAGGGAGAGCTCAAGCAATGGCAGTTTGACAGCATCCTCCATTCACCCACTAAGTGTAGGAAATGCAATAAGAAACCAAATCCACTCATTCCTCAGAGGCTGGAATGAATGTGAAATGGTATATGCACCCCAGTTAGGTTACAGTATTGCAAGCCTTTAAACACCACTGCGTAATGACTATGAGGCAAAACCATCTGGCTCAGATAGGGACTGTTTAAATAATGTACAGTTTGCACTCTCAATCTAAGTGCTGATGTGCAGTCTGTTGCTACCTGGGGTAGCAAACCAGCCAGTCTGGACTTTGTAACTTCTTCATGGCAGCATGATACAATTCTGTCCAACTTAACAAAGCCAGAGTGAATATTTGATGTAACAATAATATTTATCTATCACATCCAGCACTGTAAAATATATCAGCCAAGAAGAGTTCCCACACAACAGCTCAGCACTTAGCTCCGTGCAAAAGCTGAGGGAGGGTATGAATTATTATAAGTATTTTTAATCAAGTAACAGATGTGGTTGGTGCCGGCAGAGTTTTCAGAGAAGCTCGAGTTCCTGATAAATATGTCACAATCTATGATAACTTTGCCAAGTCCTTTTAATATCCTACAGCTTTAGTCGCTGCTGTCTGACTCCTGCAAAATGTGGGAAGGAAGAATAAATGTCAGTAAAATCACTTTGTCTGTTTTGGGTCAGCATATCATCTGCCTCAAGGGTAAATCCATGCCATCTCCTTCCCCTCTGATGGATGCAAAAAAGGATGTTTGTTTACCTTGTTCTTATCAGAAGATTTTACCCAAGAAAGAGGCCTCTCCTATCTGATTTCTGTAAGTTATTTAGAACCTACCCACCTCAGGTGGCAAGGCTCCCATATCCACTGGTGATAAAACTTGCATCTTCTCAGCTTCATTGGCATAACCTTTTGATGCTTTGCTGGGTCTGCATCGCATCTTGAATGCCTAGCTCCCAAAACAATGGCATAGCATCTCATTTCTTCAGACTGAGCTGACAAGGATGAAGGAAAGCGCCCAAGCATTGCTGAGCCCTGTGGCACTGAGAGGTCACCACCCCACACCAGGAAAGGAGAGGGGAGGATGGGTTGTGGGAAGGAAAGAGCAGTGCCCACACGGACAAGAGCTTGGGGAGACAATCACCTGTGCTGGAGGGACAACTGGGTGAAGTGAGGGTGAGTATTTGTGGCTGTTTCCTTGCCTCTAAGGAAGCAAGAAAAGAGAAGGCCCCATTCATGACAGATGTGCACATGGGGCCACGATTCTGCCTGAATTTCATGGAGGCAATCTGTGTAGCACCACTGCTCTTCTCAAGGATGGGGCACAGCCAGTCCCCCACCATAAGGATTAGGGTTGGTTCAGCCTGTTGGTTCAGCAAGGAGAAAACTGCAAGGCTGGGTCTCAGCCTCCTTGGACACTGAAATATTCAGAAATGGATTTTGTTGATTTGTAGGAATCAAGACCTTGTCCTCAACTGAAAATCTGAAATTGCTGAGAAAGATTTTAAAGGAGTTTTAGCTCAAGGTGTTTTTTGAGATCAGCATCACAGGCATCTCTGGGAAGTGTTGCGACACATGTTTTTTATCTGGCAAATGACCACTGCCTGATCTCTGAAAGCATGGGGAAGGGCTTATGTTTTTGATTTTTACAGTTTTCTCTTTTCTCTCTTGGTTATTCTCTCTCCAGACATCTGCTATCACACTACAGATGATCAGCAGTCTGCAGGAGTAATGCAGGATGTGGGGAAGGGGAATAAGGCATTAGAAGTCATGCACTCAGTCTGGGAGATCGACTGAAGAATGCACAAAAATCAGCTTAGTTTTATCAAATATTACTTTTAAAGGACACAGAGGAGAGGGGAGACTGAGGAAATCTCCTCCAAGGCATTACAAATCTGTGCTAGAGAAAGGCTTCTCAATGAAATACACAGTAAATAAAAGCACAAATCCTAAACCACAATCTCGAACTCTGCACAACCCCAAGACCGAGAAAGGTCACCATTTCAGGAACAGTAAAATATTCCCAGTAATTGAGGCAACTTGGAGCCCCAGAATGCAGGTAAGCACTTGCTGCATCCCCTGTGAGAGTTGTGTCAGCCTGGAAACACCAGAGTGGTTCTGTGGAGAAAGGCTGAGGCTGGAGGAGAACTGCATGGTAAATATTAGCCTAAGTAAACATGATAATGGGACTAGAATCAACACAGAAACTGCCCACACCCCTTGACAGAGAAAATAGACCCAAACAGCAAACAAAAGGTCCCATCTCCATAAAATCCGACTAACCACAGTCTCACAGTATATGTTTTTTCCCTTCAGTACATGGCCTGAAGATGCCCAAAGCTTCCTCAAACCTTTCTGAGCACAGGCAGTGAAATGGCTCTGTCCTGGGGTTTTCCCCAACACCCCAAGATGAAGGGCAGGGTGGGGAGCATGGCACCCATGTTGCCTACAGCACAGCAAGGAACAGCTGAGTAGATGCCTGAGCCACGCTCAGGACCTGTCCAGCCCCTCAATGACAAAACAAGCCCTCCAGCCAGCACTGGTGGGCAGGAGCACACACCCAGTCTCATCCATGAGCACAGTCAGGCTGGACTGGGCATGGATGGGAGGGTGCTACAACCCCATCCACCAGCTACCTGCTTTCCTAAAGCCTGACCTCGTTTCAGAATAATCTTTTAAGTCTCTCTTTTCACCTTTTTATTTGTGGCTGTGATGAGCAATCACAAAATGACTAATCTTTCCGTTCACCCTCCATTTGTTCAGGATGAGCTGACCTCATCCTCTTTCAAAAAAATCCAAGCCAGCAGAGGAGCTCACAACAGCAGCAGCAAATAGGCTGTTGGACCAGGAACATTCACACAGCACAGGGAGTAGGTGCAGAAGGCACATCCAGGATGGGGCTTGGCAGCCTGGCAGGGCAGGGCTCAGGGACTGAAATTAGGCCGCAGCGAGGAAAGTCAGTGAGCAGGAGCCGGCCCAGGGTTCACTGAGTGTTATCAAATGCCTGGGAGTGAGACTGAAGATAGGACAGTTTGAAACACCCCTCGGGCTGACAGCAAAGGAGATGGCACTTTGCACCCTGGACTTGAAGGGTCAGCACAGTGGCTGTGCAGGGCTGGGGGGAGACAGGCTGCTGGGAAGAAGTCGAGATGAGAACAGAGCCTTGTGCACAAAACAGAAATTCAAAGTGCAGAAGTAAAAGAAGAAAATAGCTTTTATTAACCCACCTGAAACAGCTGGACAGAAAACATTATTGAGAAATAGTCACCCTGGGAAAATTTGCAGAACTTTCCTTCTGTCACTACTCCACCGCTGGTAGCCGTGCTCTGGTATCCAACCCCAGCCACTGCTGTAGTGATTCGGAAAACAAAGCGGCAGGTGCCCTGGCTGCCTCACAGTGGTGCGGTGACCCACCACATTCCAGACCCAGCACATAAACTCACTTTAAAAGGCAAAAGGGTCAGGGGCCTGGCCTGGTCTTTCCATGGCTTTCCCTGCTGCTCACCTGGTCACAGTGCCTCTCTGGCAAGATTACCAGGTACAGGAGTGATGACAGTGGGTTTTGGGAGAGAAGCTCAGATGCTCCCGTGCCCAAGTTTTCTGTCCTTTGCCTGATTCCATCAAGGCTGCCGCAGCAGAGTGCGGGAGCAGCTCATGACATACAGGGCACCTTTTTGGAGTAAAAGGTTTTTTTGAGGAACATAAGTGGTGGGTGAGCTCATCTCTCAGGGAGAGAATGCAATGTATGTCTGTGAGGTCAATGCTCTGTGTGTCAGGGCTGGGCTGGTTTTGGTGACCATTCCCCTCAGTGGTGGCTGGCACCATGCCTGTGTCACGCAGCGCCTATAACTCATGGAAATAAAGCATGTCCGACACCCCTCCGAGACATGTATTCTATATGAAAATTTGGTTTATTACTGTCAGACCCACAAATCTGGATCCGCTGTGTAATTCTACCAGCATCCATCAGTCAGGCAGACACATTTAATGAGAATGAGAATTTATATCGCTACTTCCTATATTGGCTACTGCCAAAGTGCAATTGACAGTCAAGATCTTCCTTTGCCAAGAAAATTGTCCCTGAAAGAGTGCTGGCATCTCAGTGTTTTGGGAGAACAAACACATGGATGTAGGGATGCCTCTTTGGTGGATGTAATTCTCCTGTGCTGGATACAGAAACAGCCTGCCTGTCCTGTGTAGGCAGGCAGGGATATGCAGGCAGCCAGCGGAATAGATAGAAATGTATAATGGATGATCTTGCTCAGCGCTTGGGAATGTATATTCCCTGGTCTTCTCAGGAAACAACATGTTTGATTTTCTCTAGCTTTTTTTTTTTTTTTTTAAGTGCTGTGTTGTGAATATTGACGTGTTTAGGTGTATTTGCATCAGCTGTGGCTGTGGGGGCAGGGGAGACTTCTCCAGATGCATGTGGCAAAGCAGGTGCCTGGTTCTCACAGAGCAACACTGCTGAAAACCCCCTTTTCCTTCAGTCCTCCTTGCCCATTCTTCAAAAACCTTTGCCACTCTCCTGGCTGCTACAGAGAAGCTAGTGAGGGTAAGAAGGAAGAGGTGCCATGGTTGCCTGGATGCAATCCTGTGTAATGTGCTCTGGGCAAACCTGCTTTGGTGAGGGGGTTGGACTAGATGATCTCTTGAGGTCCCTTCCAACTCCAACAATTCTGTGATTCTGGCATTTCAACACCTGGAAAGGTCTGTTGGTTACGAGTGAAGCATCCATATCTCAGGTCTCCCCATGCACAGGTTGTCCCTGTTGTACCTTGTGTTCCATTTGTCCCCCTGGGATTGCCCCATGTCAACTAAAGCCATCAGCTCCGTGTGACTGCATGCACTGGTGTACAAATTCCAGACATGACCAGGACAACTGCCCTCATGCTCTGGTTACATGGCATACAGTGTGCATCTTCCCTGAAAAAGGAGGTGATTTATGTTTCAGGAGGCAAAGTACTTGGGGATGATTTTGATTCTGTGTTGTGTACTTCCTCCCTTCTATTAAAAACAGGCATCTCACTCTTTGAACCCTTCAGGAATAAAAAATAGAAAGGGGGCGGAGAGCCTTCCTTTTGAAACAATCTCAGTTTTTCTCACTGACTGAATTTAGTAACAGTTTCTCTGGAGTAAAGGAATTCTGGCTGCCTGGATTTTGAGTGAGACAAGACTGAGAAAACAACCTTTCCATCCAAAGTCAATTTGAACCATAATCATATTCTTTCTGCTGACAGTCACATTTTCTGGCATAGAGCAAGGTACCTGGCATGCACTTTTCCTGCTTTACCAAGGAGCAGAAGTCATGGGGAACCAAAAGACCAAAACTGAGTTGGATAAGACCTGTCAATGACTACACAATAATCTGATGCTGAGCCACTACCCTGCATATAATGTTACTGGCAAATCCCACTGTTACTGGCCCACTGTAAAGAAAACGGGGTAGCATTTTTTGTAACCCAGAAAGTATATCTTGTGGTTGGTACCTAGCCTGAGATGTCTTCTACATAGCATCAGAGCTTCACCATGGGAGACCACAGTCAACTATCTCTGACAACTCTGTGTTGGCAGTTCTGAGGCACCATCACTGGTAAAATGCTGAAATGCCAAAACCCCAGTATTGAAAGTGCTGAGCATCCTCATTTCCCTGTGATTTAAATGGGAGCTGAAGACACACAGCACCTTGCAGGATTTGGCCCTGTGTCAGCAGATATTGGCTGATCTTCTTTGATGGGCTGTCAAGACTGTCCATTTTTCCATATTTTATTTTTCACAAGGAAGAGATATGCCTATGATTTCAACTTTAAGAAGGCAAACTAAGGCAAAAGCTATTATTCTGGAGACAGAGAAATTGTAGTTTCTTTTCTGTCTGTGTTTTCAGTGTTTGTAGCTCCAAGAGTCCATATTAAGTGACTAGGAAAAAAAAAAAAAAAGGAAGAAGGATGCTATTCCAACAGTGGAGCAAATTATTCTTCACAAACACAGCTAATTGAGGCTGCAGGGTTGTAATCATTCATTATAGATGGGCATAAGAGGAGAATAAAATGTGTCTTCTAGCCTGCTGCTAACGCCAAATTTAGAGGAGCCAGGGAAGTACAAGAACTGAAGCTGCCTATCGCCTGAAAAAGGGTCCTGATTCAGTGGAAGATCTGTGGACCCTCTGGGTCCCTTTTACAGTTCAGCAGCCCTCCTGCCAAGTTTTCACTATCAATACCTGTAATGATTAGCACCATGTTCCTGGTTGGGTTTTGTCTGCTGGCAAACAGAAATCAGACACTCGCAAATCAGAGGTGAGCATGAGGATGGTGATGCTACAGCATCCCTCAATTGTTGAAGCACCGGGTTCTGAAGCGCAAAGCTGCCAGGGGTACACTAACATTTTCCAAACCTGTGAGTTGCTCTTATTGGATGATAGAGCCTGGATACATTGTTTTCCCCTGGGAAATTCCCTGAGGCAGGAAGGCGGTTGAACTACCGTGGTTATAACTTTGATATCTGAATGAATATCTGCTAGCCTCAGGCAACGGGGCTTCTGTTAATTTTGACCAGGGAGCATGATACACTGCGGCAAGCCATGTCACTTAGGATTGTGTCTGCTTAGACATGATGCCTCTGAGTAATGTAATTTATATTTCATGCACAATTGAAGCAGCTAATGGTATAATTCTCCAAGGGGGAAACAAGTTGTTACAGCATTAATTACATTGCAGTTGACTTTTTTTTTTTTGCCACCCTTCACCAAGTGCTTTCGAGTCATCAGCTCAACAACAGCAATAGTTGGTATCACGTAAAAGAATCTCTGCCCTAGCAGCCATAGGGGTAGCTCATGCCCCTTCCCTTCAGGGCTGGCAGCCCGATGCACTGGGCATATGGCTGCCGTGCCCCTGGCCCGGCCAGCTGACAGCTGCCGAGGGCGGGCTGCCTCTTGTGTGTGCAGCCCGAAACTGCAGCTCAGCACTGGGACACCAGCTCCCAGTGAAGAAGCAGCCAGACGTGCAGAAAGAGCATCGGAGAAGTCAGGCGAGAGCGTCGATCCTGATCGTGAATAATGAAGTACTATGGGGTTTGGAGCAGGGATAGCCACATCCTCTGTGGGTCTCTGCAGTGACTGTGCCCGCTGGGAGGAAGGGTAACTCAAGAAGAGTGGGAAGACTGGGCAGAAGTTATAAAACTCCCTGTGGTGTCCCTGCTAGCCAAGCTTTCCCCTCTGAAGCGGTCATGGAGAGGATGCCCAGCCTGCTGCCTCTCAGACGCTGCTGCAGCAGCAGCAAGAAAGCATCCACAGAGTAGATGAGCAGAACCCTACCACAGTAAAGCAGTCCCCAGGTGTGACAAGAAGGGGGATTTGTTTCAGGGGAAAAGCAAATGGCAGGTTGCTAGGTGGGAGCTTCGGACTCTCACCAGTCTCAGAGGTTGGGTGGCAAAGGGTGCTGGGGGCTCCCAGGCCTTGGGAGCAGAGCCAGGGAAGACAGCACTGAAAAGACTGACCTAGACAGAGGGCAGCAGTGCTCTGTGTGGGGGGAAAGCCCCTAATGACCAGAGCTGAACCATGGCAGTGGCCTTGAACAGGCAGAGCAGCCAAAATAGCCTCAGGCAGGGGGTTGGGAACTGCTGGCTGTGTGTGGCTCTGGGCTACAATGGGTGTTTCTTTTTCCAGTTTGCCTACGGCATCAAAAAACACAAAGCTAGCAGCTGAGATAGGAGGAGGTGTAAAAATAGAGTCACAGCTACATACCACAATATGCCTGGGCTGGATGTAACCCGAGTGTGCACTGTCATAAAAAAAAAAAAAAGAAAAGAAAAAGAGGAGAGAAGGGGAAAGGAAAGGGCAGGAATTACACAACTTCAGCTGCTATGAAAAGCTCTGCATTAAAAATAAAACTTTGTGTGTATTTTGGCCCAGTGGCATGTCTGGGAGGGAGCACAGCATGTTGTGCTGCCAAGTGTGAGGCTGGGATCAAGAGGAACATCTGTGTTCAGGCTTCCCACACTGTCAGGAGACTGTCAGGGTGGTACAAATGACATCTCTAATCAGGGGGAGGAAGAGGACAGTGTGATGGGGTGGACAAGGAAGATGGCCTTTGCCTATGCTGAGAGCACTGCTCGTAGCAGCAAGTATCGTACGCACCAAGACCCAGAGACTGTCTTCGTGGTGAGAAGCTGGTGGCCCAGATCACAGTGCTACATAGTCCCAGGGCAGATTCTAAGGAACATTTGAGCTCCCTGTACTCAAGCACTAATTTTGTGCAATCATTTATGTCAAACTATAAAGGCACTGACTGCAGATCTATATGGAAAATGATGCCTTGCATCTATGCAGAGATATTCCAAGCATATCATGGGACATAAGATCTGAAGGAGGGAGAAATGGAAAACTATTTATTCACAGAGAAATGCAGCTTGTAGGAAGCCAAGATTATTCGGTTCAGCTGAAGTTTAAACTGGAAAGCAGCTTTGGCAGGAAAATTGTGAAGAAATTGTTTCTAAAAATTCATTAATATCTAACTGTTTCATATTGTCACTTCCAAAAGGAAATAATTCTATGGGGAAGAGAAATTCAAGTATCATTCCCTAGGGGACTTAAGGACCATTTTCCAAGGGGAGGAGCACAAATGCATATATATAATATGCCCTCAAAGCAGTTAAATATAAATCAGTGATTAAATAATATTAGCATATCAACTAATCATTGATGTGGGGACTCCACCTCCCCAAGTGCATATTCTCCCTCCAAGACTGTCATGTCTCTCATGCTCTGTCCCTGACTCTGTGAGGATTCTGCTATTTACACAGGAGACAGTGAGGAGACGTAGTGACCTCCATCCCTCTGGGATGCTGGACAATAGCTGGACACTGTCCAGCAAGATGAAATACTGTGTTTCAATCTCTTTCTGCAGCAAAACAACAATTGAACTCCACTCTGTAATATTTCATCTGTAAACCTTAATCCACCATATTTAGCTCCTGAGGTATTTGGGGTGTCTTTGCACTGTTCCAGTGAGAGCAGCAGAGAAGTGTCTTTAGTTCCTTGTGAACGCAACTCTGGATCCATTGTCTGAGGAACAAGACCATTTTTTCTTGGTATTCATATAAAACTGAAAAACACAACTATCCAGCAGGAGAACTGAAATAGGTGCACTCTTGAGAGTTAAAACCTTTTAGCTGATTGAAGCATTTCATGGCACAGACAGGAGGATGGATACAGATAGACCCATGCTTGCTTCAGCCATGCTCAAAGCTGGCTAGATGCAAGCCACCTCCAGCCTGAAAGACAGATAGCCATGGGTGAGCACAGGCCCAGCTCCAGGCTCATGGGGGATCTGGCTGCTACAGCAGTGTCTCAGCCAGCTTGAAGCATCTGCCCAGCATGCCTAGGTCTGGATGCCATCCCTCATAGCTCCATCACTGACTGAAAATGCAGGTTATCTGCTGAGATTGGCTGGACTTGTTGCTGAGTAAATGTTGCAGCAGAAGACAAGGCTTGGTGTCCTGTCTCTGCATTACTTTTTTTCCCTTTTTTTTCTTCTTTCAATACAGATAATTCATGTCAGGCTTAGAGGGCCTTCTGCAGCTCATCACCTTGGGAAATCAGGGTAGTGGTATGGGGATCCTCCACATGGTCTGAGGTTGCTGTCTTGAGGAATTAGGGATTTCTTTAGCTGTTTGTTTAAAGTCAGAGCTGGAAGTTATGGAGTTAGCGATGCAGCTGAATTTCTGCTTGCAAGAAAAGTGTGGGTTTGTTTTTTGGTTTTTTTTTTCCTTAAGGAGTGAGGTAATTAGAGGAAGAAGAAGGCAGATTTGCCTTTCTGGGAGCTGCTACTGTATATCTGAGCTTCCACAGAGAAGGCTGGGTATTGCTATGAAGCTGTTCCAAAATGGAATGTCAGAAATATGCTTTTACTGATGAATAGTCAGAAACCATTCTTTCAGATAGGAATATTTACCTGCCCTGCCATACAACTCAGATGCTACTATGTCCAATATATAATAATCTAATCCATTTTAATATCCTACTGCTCTACAATAGCTAGGAATCCCTCCAGCTGGAAGAAAGGGGATGCATTAGCATTCATATTTTAATCCACACATCCTAAGTACATTTATAGCTGCTGTCGTGTACCCATGGACCTGAACCAGGGCTGGACTCCACATTCCCTCCTCATCCCCCAAACTTCAGAGGTGTTTGGTTCCAGGATCTTCCAGGGCTCCATTTTTCAAATTGCACATGCTGATCCTAGCCAAGCCTCTGTAATGTGCTTTTTAAGTCCCATGCTGTAGCCTGCACACTGTGCTGTGAACACCCTTTGAGCCACAGTCATGAAGCCTCAGCTGCAATCAGCCAACAAGCTGAGCAAGTTGAGCTTGTGGGAAATGGTCCAGTAGGAGGGGACAGGGCTGTGGTACTGCCCTTGGAGCATGACCCATGGGATGGGAACGCTCACAAAACTAAAAGCCACTGAGGCTGTTAGTGAAGGGCACTATTGCATGGCCTGGCATCCCCTGCCCATCCTCACACAAGAAGCTGCAGGGGAGGTTGGTCCATTCCCAATAGGTTCAGATGAGCATGCACAGGCTGTTGCTGTGTGTAAGGCTGCAGTGACCTGTCTTTGCCCTTTATGGTGCTCAGTCAAGTGAGGTGCGGCCTGGTCTGCATGCATAACCGTCTCTGCAACTCCCATGGTGGGGTAAAGGCATCCCAGGCATATAAATCCAGCCCTACCAGCAAGCTGGTTCCCTTTGTCCCTTGCCCCATCTCACAACAGTGCTACATCTTCAGGCAGTGTGACAGCGCCAGCGTCCAGATGGAGATGTGCCAGGAGCACGCAGGGAGCTCTGCTTACATCTGGGAATGCTGGAAAAAAGCATCCAGAAATAGCCAGGATTTAATAAGAAGCCTCATGAGGCCTGGTACTGAGGGCCTGCTCTGCAAACCAGAGGAGTTCAGATAAGCTTTAACGAAGCATCCAAATTCTCTTTTAATTTCAGCCTTTTCTCACTTTTGGCACAGCACCAGCCTGGCAAGAGATGCAGCAGAGGGGATGGAAAAGAACGCAAGAATGTGCCTGGTGAAGAGAAACCCTACACCTTTACACACGATGAAAGGATTTTTGCCCCAGCCTTGGGTCCCATTATGAAACAAGTGTCCACACTTGCAAATGCTCCCTGGAAAGTAAATGGTGACAAATTTGTGTTTCACCAGCAAAAACTTCCACTCAGGCTTTCTGTCAAAAATAAGCAAGTTTTTTTTTGCTCACAAGTGTTAGTGATCAGAAATGGGGGACTGACCCCCACAGTTGCTGTGTAGGCTGGTCCTGCTGCCCTCAGTGACAACCTGATCCTAAGATCTTCCCTTGACCCAATGGCCTCAGTTTCTTTTGGTTAGAAGCCGTGGTGTGGAAACGGAAAGAGTTAATAAATATTTGCTTCATATCCCGATGCAAGTATGTTTTGAGCCAAAATATGCAGGCAAATCAAGGAGTGCACCAGCTTGGCTATCACAAAACAGAGCAAAGGCCACGGTCAAATGGCCTTTGGCAGCTACAGGACATGCATTCATCAGGAATGTAGACGCACTCAGCCTTTATGTCTGTTTGGTATCTACCAAGCCTATCCATAATGGTTGGCAAGTAAAAGCTATTCATCAAGAAGTACCCTAAAACCACATAGGCATTTGACAAGAAATGCCACAGCTTTCAGATGGTCTTTTAATGCTTGCTAGATATATGAGCACTCTTTCTTGTGGCTCAGATGGAAGTTAGGCTTTGGACTGCTTATGTGTAGCCCTACCACTGACATATGATCTTCTGCTAGGTTAAAGACCTCAGCAGAGAAAGAAAAGTGAGACTCCAGCAGAGGCTTCCTGCAGCTGTGGCCAAGCCTCTATCAGTGTTGAACTGGGATGGACACCTTATGTGTATTAGCAGAGCACTGTCCAATTCAGAAAAGGAAAATATAAGCCATATCCGCATTGTGCCACCCAACCATGGGAAAGTGCAAGCACACTTCTGCACACCTGGGAAAGGTCTGATACCTGACAGCCAGTCCAGACCAGCAAGTCACAAGCCTCTTTAGAAAGGAAAATCCCCAAGTGCCAAAAAAATACATCCTGTGCCCCAAAGCTTATCCCAGATGAGTCCACTTCATACAAGAATCACCTTGTATTGTATCACCAAAGCAGCAACACTGGCTGCTGCATGAACAGACGGCAATCCTTCCAGATTTAATGCCCCAGCCATGTGTAATGACACACACAGTTCATCACAGAGGCAGGTAGCAGGGCCCTTCGCTCTCATTCATATGAATATAAAGCCCATAGCAATGGAACACATCAACATTTTTAGAGCCAACAGTTTGACTTCCATTGCTCTGTTATTTTTAATCATTTTAATCTGCGTTTTTAGCATTCTACTTCTTCTCCATTTTACTTCAAAACAAGACAAAAGTATTCAGCAGCTAATACCTCTGTTTTAAATGGCTTGAAAAATAATGAACATTAAGCAGTTCCCGAGCCTTCCGGAGCACTGGTATTTTTAAAGATGAGATTGATCAAAGAGGCTGTAAACTCTAATGGAGATGGATTGGCTCAGCGCAGTAATGCCAGCACGGAGGTCGGTTCAGAGTGGATCTCAGACTCTTCCTTTCATCTGCTATTTACTCCAGAGGCCAAAACCTCTTTGCTGAAGCAAAACTCTGCCAAGTACAAAAAGTCCCACCTTTCTTATAAAGATCCAGGAATGGGGAAATTCATTCTTATACCAGCTGATTGTTAGTGCCACTGCTTTGCTGCAAGCAGAGGACAGAAAAATCCTCTCCCTGAGGCTGCTCTCATGTGTCTAAGCTATCCCAGCCTGAGACCACACCATGCCTGCATTGCAATGCAGGCAGCATGAGGAAAGCAGAAGAGGAGATTTTAGTCCAATGATTGTGAGGTGAAGCACACACCTACTTCTGCTGTGAATCTGGCTGGCTTCCCGGTAAAGCGGAGCTTGGCAGCTTGTGCTGTGGGAATAGCAAAGACCCACACAGGAGACAGCCTGGCTCCTGAGCCCACCTCTGCATCAGTGGAGAGGCCAGTGAGGAGTCTGCCTTGCCACCAACCCCCAGGGAGCCTTTGGAACTTGCTGCTGCTGCCACGTTCTCAGCAGGACCTGTGCATGCAGCTGTTATGGAGAAATGCCTTGGCTTGCTGTGCTTTCTGGCTGCTCACTCCTGAGACAAGTACAAGCATCCTAGAGGACTTCTTTTCTTGTTGTCTTTTTGTTTATTTGTTTTGGATTTGGTTTGGTTTTTGTTTGTTTGGTTTGTTTTGTTTTTTTCTTGTTGTTGGTTTTTGTTGTGTGGGCTTTGGTGGTTTGTGGGGTTTTGTGGGGTTTTGGTTTTGGTTTTGATTTTGATTTGTTTGTTTGTGCAAAGGAGACACCAGTTTTATAGTAGCCTGTAAATCTGGTGGTACAGGAGGGACCTGATCTCAGACACCCTATGTTTGGCAAAACTGAATGCATGAGCCCTGACTGAGAAATGAGTTGAAAGCCACCCATTCCCTATTTCCATGCAGTGCTGGGACTTTGACAGGGGCAATTGCTTTAGCGGAGGACCCAGTTCTACATCTGTTGCTTCTTTAAAAGCCCCTCCATTATCTTTCCCTGTGGCAGTACTGTTGTTTCCTCCTCCCTGGGTGAACCTGGATGAGCTTTTGGATGCCAAGCAGGCTGACAAGGTTTGGAGCAGCAAGGTGAGGAAGCAATTGGCAGAAAGGTGTCCTTTAGGTGGGAGAGAAACCAAAAGAGCAGCTCATGGGATATGCACAGTACCCTACATGCAGTTTGAACATGCTTTCTGTAGTAGTGGCCTGGACCCAAGGGCTTGAAGAGCCAAGGGGAAGGCCTAGAGATGTGCTGAGATACCAGGTGCTAGGGGCAACCATCACCCTCAGCTCAGCTGCAGGCAGCTCTGCAGGACACCAAGACCTCCTGTCCAAGGGCTCCTCACCTACCAAGGAGGGCTCTCTGGGAAACGGCTCTCCAGATCTTTCCCACTGACAAAGCATCAGAACCAAATCAGATCTGCAAAGCCTCCACACCTCAACTCCTGGAAATGTGCTGCTGCTTCTTTATATCCCCTGAGTCTGTAAACCTTGTCAGGGGATAGCCTTTACACCCTAGATTTAAGGCGATATACTGACTATAAATATTGTGCTTTGAATAAAAGAGTTGTGAATATTAGATGAGTCCATTTATTGTTAAATGTCATATTTAAGTGTTTTAACACTCAGTGTCCCAGCTGCTGCACCAGCAGGTGAGAGCACACAGCCCCCGGGGCGCACAGCAGTTTCATTGTCGGGGGACAGACGGTGTTGCACAGGTAGGATGAGGAGGCTGCAGAGTGAGGTGGCTGTGCTTTAAAGTTTTGCCAGCTCAGACATGTTGCACATGAATGTAAAAGAAATGACTTCCTGACCTGGCACTGTGCCAGCATGATCCCTTGAACAGGTCCACATCCTTCTGACAGATCAAACCTTGCACTGGTGCAGCCCAGTACAGAGCCCTGGCTGGCCTGAGGTCTCATAACACCGATGTTCCTTCTTCACCAATGCCCACTAATTATGGTGATAGTGATGGGGAAGCCGTAGCTGCCTGCCTAATTAAGCCTCAGTGGAGAACTCATTCAGATGCCTGGCTCCTGCTTCTTCATTTTGCATTAGTACCTTGTTATCACAATGGTAGCACTTTATAAATAAGCAAGGTGCATGCAGATTAATGTGCCTTTTATTCATACTATCATTATTTTTCATTTTGGAGGCTGGTATTTGGGCTCTGTTTTTACAACTCCTGCTTTTTTTCCTCCCTGACTCCTTTAAAAGTGTGGAAGGCAAGATGTGATGCACCTGAAGCAACACAATTAGCTCTGTCATGCTAATAACTTAAAGGAAACAAATAAATACTAGAAATTGTGGCACTTTGGAAATTCCCCTGTGCTGCAGGAAGAAGGCCTGCTGGTCAGGGCACATTGATTTTTTTTCTGAATCTATCCACACAGGATTCAAGGACAGGACAAAACACTATTAAGTCAGCAAGCAGAGTGCAGTAAATAATGAGTGAGCTGGAGAGGGCTGAGGCTATGCGCTGAACGAGTCCAAATATAAATTGTGGTGAGCTATATATACATCTCAGCATTACAGTGACACTGTCTCTGGACTGTGAGGGAAGCCCAGACAGGTAGTAGGAACTAAAAAAGCTGTTTGGGACTTCAGAAGTTTTGCATGTTGCTTTCATCGAGCAGGCAGAAATAAACTCTTTCCCTCCCTCCACAAGAAGCCCTGCTGCTCTGGAAACCTACGTGGATAAACACCAGTGCTAGCACTGGAGCGCAGTAACATCTGTGCCAGACAAAAGATTTAGCACAGGGGAAGTTACGCTAGGGAAGCCAGGCCTCTTCCAGAGACGTTTAACTGGTGTAGCTGTGTTGAAGCACTTTGCCATCATAGTGTTTATGCTGTACCTATGCTGGTGAGGCGCTTTTCCTTGTGTAGAGATGTTCTCTGTCCTAAGGCTTGTTTGTGAAGGAAGGAGAGGGGAGAATCCAGCAGATAAAAGCTTTCCCCAGAGCATCAGGAGGTAGAAGGTAACCCATTAGATTTTCTGCTCCTTTGTTAGCTTTTGGCATCTCCATCCCTCTGTGTACTTCAGTGCATCAGCTTCCCTTGGAGTTCAGGGGAACTAATCAAGTACATAAAACACTTTGTGTGATCAAGTATTTGCAGGGCCTGGGTCCTGGTTCGGTGATGCAGGGAAACTGGAGAAGAGAGGAGGCCCCTACTTGAAGACACCCCTGGTGTGGTGATCTGGCTGCTTCTCATGCTTTGTCCCACACAGAGCTGCAATACTGGCATCCCTTTGGGGGGCACTTCAAAGCATACCTGCAGAGCACCAAGCACTGCTTGTGACTCCCTGTTGCCGGTTCTTGTGATTTAATCACCAGCCTTATGCTTCACCATAACCACATGCAACAAGAATCTCAACTTTCCTTTCCTGTAAGAGAAGTGTCTCTTGCCTTCCCTGTTACAAAGGAAGCCCTGAAAGAGTCAAATTTTCTTAGGCCAGAAACCTAAGGGTGCCAAAGAACTGGCAGCCATAGAAAGCACCTTTCTGAAAAAGTCTCATGATATGTTAACTGATTTGATGGTTTGGGACACTGGTGTATGACACTTGAGCCCTGGAACAGACTGGTGACACTGAAAGAATATTCTGTCTAATGCATTTGAAAGAAAGCCATGTTTATTCACATTGAAAACATAAAAAAGGAGAAAGTCTGGAAGTAAATTAGAAAAATGTGATCTCAGTTTACATTAGCTCTGAGAAACAAATGGTAGTTACTGGCCTTGTAGATAGGCAAAAGGCTCTTCAGTGTTACCACTGAGATTACATCAGATTCTGTGTGCAAAGGCAGCTCAAGACAAGATTTTCCCCTGAGCTACTCCTACAGCAACTGGTCTCAGCATCAAGTTCTGCTTTTGCCTTGAATACATCTTTGTTCACTTTGTGGTCCTTCCTTTCTTTCCCCACCTCCCCTCCTTATCCTCTTCAGTACCCTTAGCTATGAGTGTAGACCCTGCCCAGGGTTATTGTCTGTCCCGTGCATAGTGGGGAAGGGGAAGTTTGATTCAATGCAACCTCCTCTGAGTTCCAGAATGCCTCTGACAGCCATTCACCCTTTAGCCTGCCCTTTCTCTGCCCCATGCACTCTTTATGCTGGCCCTGGGGCACTGGGGAGGGGGCTAGTCTTTCAGGCAAGGAGGTAATAGGGCAGGCTCCTCCTGAGCTGTGCCCAGGGCCATATTCTTCCTTGTGATGGGGTATCGCTGACACTGGTGCCAGATGCCCTGACCCCCAATAGTGCTGGGGTGAGGGGTGTTAAGACTCTTTTCTCCCTTGGTGAAGACAGAGAAAGGCATCAACAGGGACCAGTATATGCCATTTGGCTTTGATCCATCCCTTGTAGAGGGCAAGAAGGCATGCGCTCCTATGACAATGACATCTCGAGTCAGTCCTAAAGGTGTTGCCAAGCAGTGCTCAGTAGTCTCACCTCCTTTCATTTTGGGGAATTCTCACTAAATCTTTCTGCTCAACAGCTGGCATATTTGCAAGCTGGTCACTAACTCAGTACCTGGGATGAGGCACAACAAAGACACACCACATGTCCCATACTTTGAAAATTAAGTTGTTGAAGTCAACTCCCAATTCGTCTGCCCCAGTGTACTGCAGCCAAATATATGTTTTCACGCTTAATCAAAAAAAAAGGGCATCATCATGCAAAAATAAAACTCAAAAGAGCATATAGTGCAGAATAACTTACATCATAAAGTGGCCATGACAAGCCTTGAGAGATCAGCTTCAGGTGTGTTAAAGTGAAGGTATGGGACTTCTCACCCAGCTCTCATCTCCCACACTCATCTTACAACCAGTAGTCAGGAAAGACTCATTACAAGACACTACTGAGGTCTTCCCCTGTAATTCCCATAGCTGCAAGCCACCTCCCCAGGCAGAGCACCCAGTGAAGAGTTAGGTGACATGGCATCGGGCTGCCACCTCACCTGTGGAAGGAAATGGAATTGCCATACTAAAAAAAGGGTCAGTCTTGGACTTGAGAGTTGCAAATATTCCTGTGTTGCAGGAAGCTGTGGAAACAGCCCTTCTTATCTCAGCCTTACTGCCACTGTTTCCAGATGCTACTGCTTGAGACTTCTGTGTGTCAAGTTGAGGTCTGCCTGGCCTCTAGCCAGCCTTCATTCCCTACCTAGTCTCTAGTCCTTGCACTCTCTGCCTAGTCTCTAGTTCTTGCTTCTCAAGTATTTCCAAGCAGAAAAGGTCAGTTCCTACCCCATGGACTGCAGCAGTTTGATGGCTGTCATTTGGACTCAGAGGAAGTTATTTGTTGGTCCATTCCAATGCCAAACCCAGGTGAGCTGCAGCTGTGCTCTCCTGATGATAACCAGCAGCAGCACTGACAGCAAGCCCTGTTGCTTGCAAAACCAGCTTCTGCCTCACAAAGAACACAGGGCCCACATATTCCTACATGCGAGACAGGTTTCGGACTGGGATTTCCCCACCAACCAACCAGGGCTGTATTTCCAGGCATCTGCTGCAACACTGTTTTCCTCTTCTGCATTTAGCCATCTCTGCTTGCACAGGCTACACTTTCTTTGGCACTGGCTTGCAACGAGCTTGCCTTCTTTCATTTAATTCTCAGAAACTCAAATGATTGCCTGAACCCTTCCATGGCCTCACTTTTAGGGGGATCATTATTAAACTGCATTTGGAAAAAGCACGGTGACAATTCTCATGACCTGAAGATTATCTGCTCTAATGAAAGGGGCATGTTGTGGGGCTATCACTAAAACAGGAATAGGATTAAGGAACTCCTTGTTTATCCAATTAGAAATCCCTGTACTAAAGAGAGCAGGTGGGAAAGCTGAGGGAGTCTAGAGCAGCCTTCAAGCAGGAGCAGCAGAGGGATGAAGAAATGGGCTATTTTCAAACAGAGGTTGAGAAACACCTGAAATGGTTTACATGCTCTGCAACAGAAGGATGTTGAAGCCTGTGCACCAGGAAAAAACAATTCTCCCCTGCACGGGTGGTGTTCATCAGGAGATGTTAGGCATTAAAATCTGAAATGTCCCCAGGGGATTTACGAGCTCAAAATGAAACTTTTTATCAGAAAAAAAGTCTTGTAGGTCTACGCTGTGAGGATCCTGCCTCAAAAGAAGATAGGCAGGGCCATCCCCTTATGGATATGATCCTCTTCTCTGAAATGGGAAAACAGACTTCAAGCCTTTTTCTTAATCCCACCTGAATCTGCAACTCTCCTCAAGACCCTTTTCTTCTTTTCTTGCTGAGAGGGAGCAGAAGAAAAATTTGAGATGTAAATATTTTCAGGCCCAAAATAATCTCATCCTGTGCCATGCCTGGCTCTGAATCCTGGCTGTGAGATGGGTAGCATGGTACCTTCAAAACAGTCTCTGATTTTGGATGCTGTGGGCTGTGTGTGGAAGGTGCTGACTGTGCACCTCCTGTCACACACGGTTCATTTCCAGGCAATCCCCATGTAACACAAGCCATGTCTCCCCTCTCTTCAGCCACCTTTTTCCTAGAGCTAGCAAGCATGGAGTTGTGCACAGAAAACCATTGCTGACTTCGTCCCTCACAGAGGCTCAAACTCTTAATCTCTGCCCCTGGCTTAACCTTGGGCAGGGGGAGTCCTGCCAAGGTTAAATACTTGCTTGCAGAGGTGTTAAGCTAACAGTAAAACACCTCTGTGTCTCCATGCTCTTGGCGGAGAATCAAAGCTCCCCGGCACTGGAAGAGGGCAGTGCCTGCAGCATGCCACAGCTGTGAGTCCCAGCTCAGATGCATCAGGGAAGCACTCTCCATCCTGAACTACACAGAGCATCAGCCTCTTGCTGTGCTTGCCCCAGTGCTGTGATTGCAAGTCCTGACCTCCAGCCAGTCCCCTTCACCCCCTCCTGTTCCAAAAGACCAGTCTGCTGCCCTTGGCATCCCTTTGGGGACCACTGCCTTGGCAAAGACAGCTGGAAGGAAGTAGAAAATGGGGACAGGAATTGGGCTCAATGAAACCTCTCTGTAGGTGTGTGGGGCACCAGAGGGGCTATCCTGGTGCACAGCAGCCTATTGCAGCCTGTACGAGATGGCCCAGTGCATACCTGATAGCACAGTGCCATGGACTTGCACACTAGGCAGCCCGGGGCACAATGTGTCGCCAGCACAGCCCTTTTCCTCTACTCCCTGAAGTCCCAGCTGGCGGGGAAGCCCTCTGCCTGGCTGCTAATGCCGCTGCACATGCATTTTGGTTTTTAAGCTGTTGCTCACAAACAAAAGTGTTCAGATGAAAAATAAACCTCTTAAAAATCCCAGCCTATTCACTCCTGGCAGTCTGGTATTCCTTCAAACTGTCAGACTTAGCAGATTGTTTACTGGAAACGGTTCAATTGGCAGGACCTTCTGCTGTGCAGATGAAATTTTAAAATCCCATTTCTTGTTGCGCTCAAAGTCTCTCTTTCCACTACATGGCTTCACAGAATTATTATTCACTTGTTTCCCATTGAATCAAAAAATACCCTCTCTTTTTCATTTCTATGGTAAAAATGTGCGAGGGATATTAGCCCTCATACTTCAGGATGCAAGCCAAGAGCTAAGTGCTTGGGTGGGAGAGAAAACTTTCCCTGATGGCACAGTAATGCAGAATGGTGAATTTTCCCAAAGCAACCCACCTGGCCAAAATGGGGAGTCACACTGTTTGGATAGATAGACAAGTGTTGCACAGCATGGCACTCTCTGTGGACCATCCAAGAGTCTCCTCATTTGGGAAGATGCTGCTGTCATAAAGAAAAGCTTTTGTAATTCCCAATCTCATAGATTATGAAGTCAACAGATAAGCACCTTTTCAGTGTGTCTTGTGAGCAACTAAATTTGTTGGGTTTGAGGCCTCCTGTGTTGTTGGCCTCTTTGGGTCAAATGCCCCTTTTCCATTTGGTTAGATGAACACTTGCCAGTCACCAGCAGGAAAGGCTACTTTAGTCAACTTTGTAAAGTTTGTTGGGGCTTAAGGCAGAAGAACCTGCGGATCTGAGGTCCTTTCTGTCCCACCTCCCCGTGCCTGCAGTTAGGCCACAAATCCTACCCTTTTGTCCTCTATGCCTTTGGCTGCTTTGTCATCTAAGAAAAATGCCCCTCTGCTGTGGTGGTGCCTTTGTTAGTTGCCTGTTAGGTGGTTCAGGGGTGCACATGCCTTCCAGGCAGGACATCTTCCTCCGAGGCCTCGTAACCTGCTCTGCTTCACACGGGCAATGTTGTTGTCCAGTAAGGCTTGGAGATGTGGGAGATTTGTGTCCAGAGCAATGCACAGTAGGGTGGCAAGTCTGACCCAGAAGACACTTCTTGGACCTCCCTGACCTGATGCACTTCTTTTAAGGATGCCAGGATTTTTAGGAAGATGCCAAAACCATCTACTCCTCTGCCACTTTTTCTTCCACTCATCGCTGTTTCTCAGCCTGATGCTGACAAATTTCCTTATGATGGTGAACTTTAAGCAAGCCCATTTCCAAATGGCATCACCTCTGTGGCCGTCCCCAGGGAGCCACACCTGCACATAGCTCTCCTTTGCCCAGTGTAGGATCTCACTAACCTGATAATTGTTTTCTTCTGTGACAATGTCAAAATAAGTTGTTTCAAGAAGCAGTTGCTCATGCAGCCAATGAAATGACCTCCAGAGATGAGCCTGATGTGCCTTTCCTAGTCATCAGGGGATGTTATGATGGCCCTTAATGACTTCATCAACAGGTGGAGCAACTTTCTTTACCCTCCATCAGGCTTTTCACCATTAACCCAATGGGAGATCCTGTTCCCTTGCTGGCAGCTGCATTTCATAACTAAATAGATTGCGTCCCACAGACATCCTCACAGTGGTGGTCCTTTATAGGCACCTACTGTCCTTGTGCACTGCATGATTCATGCTGCTGTTGTTCCAGCTTCGTGGGAAACCTGTCCGAAAGCCAGCCTCTTAATTTGACAAGTGTTTTTTCATGTTAATAAACCAAAAAAGCAGCAGTGCAAACATGGGAATTTAACAGGGCAAAAACACCCAAATGACAGTTAGCACATACAGCACCAAATGTCTGACTTTACTTCTTCTTTCTGGCACATTTCGTCCCCCTGTGCCCTGATGAGGGACACTGAGGCTCACTGAGAAAGTATTTGGGTTGTGTGGAAAATACCATGTTTCCCAGTACAGGAAGAGAGTTCTTAAAAAAAAAGATGAGGACCAAGAAGCATAAATCAAGTTTTGCAACTTCTGGCCTCTACGCATAGATGGGACAGAGCCAGGGACCTTGGATATGTCCCACTGAACCACTGATGTTGGGAATGGAGCTAAAATGGTTTGTGGCAGTTCATTTAGTCTGAAGAAAAGAAGGCTGGGGGGAGACCTTATCACTCTCCACAACTACCTGAAAGGACATTATAGAGAGGTAGGCACTGGTCTCTTCTCACAGGTAACTAGGGACAGAACAAGAGGGAATGGCCTCAAGCTGCATCAAGGGAAGTTTAAACTGGGCATTAGAAAAAAAAAAGGTCACTGAAAGGGTTGCCAGGCATTGGAACAAGCTGGCCAGGCAGGTGGTTGAGTTTCCATCCCTGGATGTGTTTAAAAGCCTTATAGATGTGGTGCTTGGGGCTATGGCTTGGTGGTGGACTTAGCAGAGTACATTTAATGGTTGGTCTCAATGATCTTTTCCAACCTTGACGATTCTATGAGTCTGTGATTTCTCACACTACAGAGCAGAAGGTGATCCTCTCTACAGTGGGGGATAGATAAAAAAGGGTTGGGAGGGCATCACTAACAAAACTCCTGTTGCCACACAGGGCAGGGGGAGCCCTGGGGAGCCACCCTCTCAGTGCTGGGTCTGAGGGTAGCTGGGCTTCCTCCAAGGGATGCTCCAGCAGAAATATACAGAACTGTCACACCTCTTATTCTTGCTAAAGTAGCACAGATATATTTTTAAGCTCTACTTTGGGTTGGGAATATTCTGTTAAGCAGCAATTTGTGTTTCTTCTTGGATACAGGCAGTTCTTATTTCAGCTCCCACACAAAGAGCTCCCCATTGATTCAAGCATCACTCCCTTCCTTCCGCATTTGGGCTTCTCCAAACACTTCTGGGACAGAAAATAAGCACTGGTATGGGATCCTTCTCCCTGTCTCTCAGTGGATGCAGAGAGGAGGGACACATCCTGCACCACACTCATGTGCTGCATTTAGAAGTTCAGGATCTCCTCTCTCCCAGAAAATCAAGTTGTTTGGTAATGGTATTCTCCAATCATTGTAGTGCTGGTGTCACGATCTGATAGATGTAGCTGTGTCCAGAGGTCACTCACTGCCTAGGCTTTTACCTTAGCGGCGTAGGTGGTCCTGCCCTCCTCCTGCCTCTCTGTACCAGCGGGGTAAGACAGACCTGGGTGTCACGCATGATGTACATCACAACGGCTTGTAGGATGGCTGTCTCGCTCTGAAATAACAGCTGATTCCCGGCTAATAGATTCAGTAATCTGACACCCAGGCTGTAATAATTGTATCTGAACAAGGCAGGCTCCAGCCTCTGCCAGCCTTATTAGAATGAGTGATTGTTTCCATCAGGGATGTAGCTCTGGTGCATTCACCTTTCCCGGGCTCCGAAATACAAATTGAGCTTCTGACCTTGGTGGATACGACAGCTGACCTATTTCCTCCTTTTTAAATAAGGAGAAAATAGACTTTGGAGGGAAAGCGCCTGCTTTCTGCAGGCCTCCTTCTGCTGAGCTCCTCTCTATTGTCAGATATTAGTTAAATATTTGGCCTGCCATTATTAACCAAGATGAGGGTCTGCCTAACCCACCAAACTCCTTGTGTGAGGCACAGAGGCACAGTCCTCTCTTCCCTCTGGGTTTAGGTTTATTGCTAATTTCTCTGCTCCTCAGCACATCGCAGCTGTCAAAGGTAGCCCCTTTTTGTTGTGGCTGTGCAGACAAGTGGTCCCAGCATCTGAATCCTGGGGGTGTTTGTACTGCAATAACCAGGGGATTGCACTGGGGATGGGACTCAAATGTGCAGCACTGCTGAGCAGTGCCCCTGCCACTGCTTTCCTGATCCTGGTCTCAGGCAGAGAAGGAGAGGGTCTCCCAGAGAAGGGGGCAATGAGCCCCTCTGGTACTAACAGGGGAACACCGAGGCTGATGCTGATGGGTTTGAAACATCACCCAGTCTTGCCCTGACTGGAGAAAGAAATGCTGCCCATCAAGCTTGCATCACTGTCATTGGAAATGCCAGACTAGGGAGGGGATGACTCCCAGGACAATTCTCCTGGGAGCTGCAGGGGTATCTGCTGAAATAACACCACCTCCTGCCCTCAGCCAAAAGCCCTCCCTCCACCTCCTTCAGTCAGCAAGTCAACAGGCCTCTGTCACTAATCCTAAATTTCCCTGGTGATGTGTTGTGTGAGGCAGATTTTCCAATGGGCTGCAAGCTCCATCCCATGCTGTGGCTGTAAATATAGCTGGGAGGGAGATTTAACCACAGCTCCCCCCTCCCCTCCACATATTGCTTTTCCTGAGGTTAAACGTCAAACGTCTCTAAAATATCACTCAGGTCTGCAACCCGCACACGCTTCAGGAGGCGGCCAGCCAGGCTGCCCCCAGGACTCTGCCCTGATTTATGGAGGTGTGCGGCACAGCGTCATAAATCGGGGCATACATCAGATAACGTCATGGGAGGATGGCGTGCATTTTGTCAGAGCTGGGACGCTAGCACATGGAGGGTAAGAACAGGGACAGCTCCAGGGTGTGCAGCTTGCTTTTCTTTCTCCATCAAAGGTGATTAAAAAAAAAGCTGTCCTGCCTTGGTGGCTGTATAGAAGATTGCACTCAGCAGTTGAGGCACCGGCAACGTCATGGGAGATTCCAGCTGCTTTGCCTTGCTGCTCCTCCTTAAGTGAAAAGGAGAGACAGCTCATGGACCATGGGCAAGTCCTACAGAGCTAGCTGGTGGTTCAGCACAAAAGAGGGAGCCAGGCAGGGTGTTAAAGCAGTGGAAAGGAGATTTATGTCTTTTGCTGTCCATCTGCAAAGCAAAACAAAAATAGCTGAAACACTGGTTTTCTGCTTTATCGGCTCTGTGAATAAGCATATAAATTTCTATGACATTTCTGGAAGCTTGCTGAAGGGGAAAAAAATTCATCCCTTAGGACCTGGCCAGCAGCAGTGGCAGCATATGGTCTGCTGAAATCAGTGGCTGAGCGCATTTTGTGTGTGTTAGCATTAAAAAGGTGACTTTGCGAGTAATTTCAGAAGCATGGAGGGTTTTTCTCTTTTTTTCCTATTTCTTTTTTAATCCTGTCTAAGCTGATGCAGCTGTCATAGCCAATAACTCTTGAGCAAGGGAGGTGGCCTGAATTTTCTTCATTGGGAAGCTCAAAGGGCGCAGACTTCATTGCTGGCTTTTGGCCACATGGTGGGAGCAGGTTCGGCCTCTTCCTGGGAGGTTGGGGAGAAAGGCAAAGTCCCCGGCGTAGGCAAAGAGAGTAGTCGGGGATGTTTTCTTTTTCCCAGCAGCTGCAGCTCCCTTGGAGCAGGAGTCGGGGCCCTCTAAGTCCGTGGGAAAGCTGCTTCAGACTCCCGGCTGCACAAGGATGGCAGGGGAGCGCAGATTCAGAGATGGAACTCACTGGGGGAAAAACAAATACAAATAGGCAACTGTTTATCGTAGATAAAGTGTGGCTTTTTCTCTTTCATCATTGACTAAAACCTCATGTTCTTCTCGGTGAGGGAGGCAGGAGCCGTAATGCGCTGTCAGAAAGACGTCTTTCAGCAGGCAGCACCTCTGGATGTTTATCTCCCTGCCATTGTGCTCCGGCGCTTTGAAATGTAAAGGCAAGACGCTGCTAATCACACTGTTGCTTAAAGATCAACAGCCTGGCGAGATGTACTTTGTCACGTTTTCTCTTTGGTCTCTCTTTTCCCGTAATGAAAACGGTGACATTCATTCAGGCTTCCGCGCCAGCACATGGCAGTGCGTTTTTAATGAATCACTCCTGCCCTTTCCCTGGGCTCTGACTCAGGGGTGCAGTCAGAGCCACCTCCAGAGCATGCTGATTGCCACCCCAGCCGAGGATCGAACTGCTGCTGGGGAAGCACATCTTAGTATCACATCTGGTTTCATCATATCGTTGAAGTCAGAGAGGATGTGAGATGTAACCAAAGGCTGAAAGGCAAAAATCTGATGTGGGATTTCTTATTAGTGGGAGAACAGAGAGTTTTAGGGGTATAAAAAGGGGGGAGTGTGGAATAAAGGAAAGAAATGCTTATCTGTGCAGAGAAATGAACCTCAATATATACGACACTTCCTCCTCACATGCTGGTCTAAGCCAGTAAATAACAAAGCAGAAAGGAGAAGTAGGCACAGAAAGCTGAAGTAGTAATTTACTGAAATGATGTGGCTGAAGGGAAAAGGAAGTCTTCACTTTAAGATGGGAATTTCTCATGTTTCTATTCTTCACTGTGAGATTAGCATAGAGGTCTTCACTTATGATTTCCACTATGTACAGCACATATGGAAAACACAGCAACTCAAAGTTGTACAAGGAGTGTAGGGAGACTGAGAGAAATCTAACTCCTCTAATGCCGTTTAATTAGAGCAAACAAAGACAAGAGCAGAAATGTGAACCACCAGTTCTTCCCCAGCAAAGGCTCCAATGAATCATATTACAGGGATGTATCCAAAGCAATAAGACAATTTTCATCTTTCACCTGCCTGATGATCAAGGAAGGTATCATCAGTCGGCAGTGAGAAGGCTGGGATGTGCAGCAGACAATGCTGAGGAACTGAAGAAATGCAGCAGCAGCGTATGTGTCAGGCATTGAAACACCACACACGCTCACCCCCCAAGTGTTTTTTGCCCAGATCCAGTTCTCCACCAGGGGCAGATCCCCGTCTTGCAGACTAAAAGTGCTTAAGTGCTTCCTTGGAGCACAGTCAGGGGGAAGCAATGGCTCATGCAGAAGCCATGGTCCCTGTGCAGCCTAGGAAATGCCATGTATTTTTGAGCAGCACCAACCAGCTTTTCCTCCATGGACAGTTTATATCATTGCCATAGATGCAGGGTGCCCAGTGCTGGTCAGGTGCAGGTCTGCAGACAGCTTCAGGTTCCCAGCAAAGCCGTGGGTACTTCGAGGCACAGCACTTGCAGTGAGAGCAGCCCACTAGCTGCTGAACTGATGGATGTGTGTCGCTGGCAAAGACCACTCACCAGCCCATCCATAGCAATGCAAAATAGAGGGGTGAGCTCTCCTTGTGACAGTCAGGCTGCCTGTGTGCAGCTGACTCAAGAACGAGGGGCAGCACACTGCTAAGCATGCCACTTGCCTTCCGGGCCCCTTCCAACATGACAAATACTTATTTAGACAGTGCCCTGCAATGTGTGGTTGGATACGACCCATAAATCCTGGTGTTAAATCAGTAAAATAAAAATCCAGTGCTGCGTCAGCTCGGCCTTTGAGAAGGCAAAGCTGATAAATAGGGTTTGATTGGCTCTTTCTACACCGATGCCCCAGAGCAACACCCTCTGCACGAGTGTGATATTGCTGCAAGCTGACAGTACAAAGGACAGACGTGTACCCGTGCCAGCCATTGAGACGGCTGCCTGGATTAACCCTGATTTCCTTTCCTGACACTCCTTTCTTCTGCCGAGGAGGGAAACCAGGCGTAAGAGCAAGTCCCTTTGCCTGTCATGCTGAGAGTGTTGTGCTGGCAGCATAATTCAGTGTGTTAAGCTTGGTTCTCCCCTCCCCGGTCCCCTCTCTGCAGTGGTCTAACTCCGTGAGAGAGTAGAGGATTTACCTCATCTTACACAAGTGAGAAGGATCAGGCTGCAACAGTCCCAACTCTCAGCTTTCTGTGAAAGGCAGACATCAGCTGCCTCCCAGCTCTTCTTGAACCCCCTGGGCTTTTTGTATCAATAACAATTTCCTGGGATGTGGGTGCCAGTAGGGCATGTGGGACAGCATCTCACATGCTTCACTTCAGATTTAGCCTAAATGCCTATGGGAGGAGTGCCACCACAGCCAACAGCAGAGCAGCCGGCTCCCACCAGCACACACCACTGTTGAGATGACAAGCAACAATACATAAAAATCTGATCTCTAATAAGGCAAGTTCCCTGCAAGGCAGGATGGAGCCTCTCCATTGAGATGGTATCTGTACCAGCCAAGGAGACACCCTGAATTCATCAGCAGTTCAGCCTCACTGGGGAAGGGAAAAGCAAGAGGCAGTCCTGCTTTTCCCATTGCTTTTTGTCATATCCTAAGCGAGCCTGGCTCATGTCAATGTCAGGAGTTGTACCTGTCCAAAAGGAGTCTTAGATCCCAGAGGATGCTCCACTCTTCCCTGCCGACAGTGTGCTTGCTACTGGCTGAGCTCACAAGACATCAGGAATCTGATATCAAAACACAGAGACAGTACACTGCTTTTCTGCTGATCCCAGCTCACCACCAGCTGGCCCAGGGCTTGCAAGAAATCAGCCCTAGGAGGGAGGTCAGCTGTCCGGAGCTGAGCTGGAACAAGGGGGAAGATGTTGGCTGCTGGAGCCAACCCCCAACTGGAGCTGGCACTTCCAACACCCTTGGTGCCTCTGGGCATCCCTCTCAGGCAGGCAACCCCTAAGGCAGAGAGCAACAACACCATGTGCTGCAGCTCAGGGCTGCCATCCCTCAGCTGTCTGGATGGGGGACTACTTTCCACCATCTCCAGTTGGCTTGAGGACACTGCTGCATCCCAGCAGAGGATGATCTGCATCATGCCTTCATCAGCCCTAAGTGACAGAGATGTGATTTTCCTGGGCATGAATTCACTAGAAATATTGTGTAGGTCAGAAATAGGCACTCCTAAACCTGTCTTCTGGTCCTGGTGCCTCTGTCCCAAAATAATCAAGTGCAGACTGATGATGATTATAGCCACTGCAGACAGGAGATCAGAAGATGGGATGGGAAACAATGTACAACCACTCACGCTGATTGTGGGATCACAGTGCAGAGCTAATAGCACAGGCCAGGCATCTGCATTTCAGTGTATACCACTTGGAAACAAAGATTAGAGATGTAGGAACATTTCAGTTTTCATTGATTCACATTCACAATGAAAAACTGAAGGTGAGGGAATGGATATGTCCTACAGGCTCAGCCCAGCAAGCAGGGCTTTTTGCTCAACACCTTCGGGGGGGAGGAGATAGAAGCAAGTTTGGAAGCAAGACAACATTTATAACAAAGAGGCAAAACATTTGTAATCACAAAATCGTTTTATTTTTGAAAACTGTCTCCTCTTGGCTGACTGTTGGTAAAAGTCATCACAAGTGGGTAAACTCCAGTCTGCAAAAATTGCAACCGGGTCTAAGATGCTGTGCAGTAGATTGGAGCTAAGCATTTGTGGGAACAAATGTCTCTGCTAAAAGAGAGAGCTGTGCTGGCAATGCTCTTGTTAAAGTATCGGCCAGTAAAAAGGCTCTCTCTTGCTATTTGTCCATCTACGATAATGTTGTAGAAAAACTGTACAGATTACCCTCAAATAAGTAACCTTCTTATGCCTATAATCCCTTTTTTTTTTTTCAATAAAGAAAATGAGCTGCATCTCAAATCCAAACTTTTCTGAGTCTAAGAGCAGAATATTGGAGTTTTCTGAAAAATTTTCTCCCCTATTGCTGAAATTTCAGTTGAGAAAAAAAGTATCCTGTGCTACTTTCTCAAATATCTAAATTCTGAAGCATCAGCTGTTTCAGGGGGAGGAATAATAACTCCCTGTTTTTAACTTCCAACTCAATACATTTGTGAAAGGAATTATATGGCACCTCGTCCACTCACAGCAAGGGATTGAACATGATAACTGGGGAGGGCACCTCCACTCTCCTGCTTAATTCATGCATTGTTTTCTCTCTCAAAGGCAGGGAAAGGGAACAAGGTCTTTGCTTCAGTTGAAAGGGGAGGTCAGTTTTAAGTTTGAGTTGTCTCAACTTGACTCTTGACTACCTGTGGCATTATCCCAGTCATTGCTAGAGAAGAGCTTCAGATCACTGCTCTGCCCTCAGGGTTTCTCCCTACCCTCACACATTGAGCCCAAGCAGTCAGTAGCACTGTCCCCATTTTACAGAAGGCAAGAACAAGGTACTGGGGACAAGGACCCTTGGCAAAACGCACCAGCATGGTAGGAGCAGGCCAGGGGTGGAAACAGCCTTTTGCTTCCTAATCATGTTCTGCTCCCGAAATGGTGGGTAGAACCTTGTTGTGTGTGACCACACCTGGCTGCCTTTGCTTCTGTGTGGCTTTAGTTTGAACCAGCATATGAAGGGCACTGACTGAAGGAAGAAGTCCCAGATGCTGGTGGGACATAGCAGGCTGCAAGGTTTCTCCTACCATCATAACACAACCTAGGGTGGAGGCAGGGGACAGCTGTCCTAGTACTGGACATGGGGAAGATGGGGGGGGCGGTTAAAGGATGACAGCATGGTGGGAAGAGGAAGGCAGTTGTGGGGGGGAAATGGAAAAAAGGTGAATGAGATCAAGTAATGGGATAAGGAAAGAGAGAAGATTTGCTGGGAACATGGAAGACAAAAGCAAATAATGGTAGCAGTGGTGGTGATGAGTAAGAAAACAAAACAGAATGAAAAGCAATGGGAGAAAATCAGAATAAAGCTAGGAAAGGAGAAGCGGAGGAGAGAGCATCCATCCCACCAGCCCCCGTGATGGCTGTTATTTGCAGATAGGAAGTGCTGCCTGCAGAAAAGCTGATTGAGGCTGATTGAGGGAAAGAATGAGCCACATGTGACAGATGTTAGTCACTTCGCGTAATGCCCTACTGGAAGGCACTTGGATGCTGCGGGGATGACAGCACTTGAAGAAACTGCGTGGAGCACGGCAGCCCTGGGAGCAGGCAGGAGGGAAGATGAATGGCAGGAGCGCTCCAGTCCCCTGATCTCAAAACGGGAAGAAAAGAAGAAAGAGACAAGCAGCAGGCTCTGCCTCTTACACATTTCCTACCTTCCTCTGTTCTCAATCACTTCCTCATCCAAAACCAGGTGATGTCTTGAAGCAGGTGGGAACTCCCGCTCCTTCCTTCAGGGACAGGGGCTGCCTCAGTGCCTTTGCCACTTCACGGCTTAGAGCAGCGCACCCACCCCACCTCAACCACCCTCACTTAAAGAGCTGGCTGACAGAGGAGTACTCATGGGCAGGGTTTGGTTCATGCTGTGCATTCATCTCCATTCTGATGGCAGAAATGAGAGCGATTGCAGCCCAGAAGGTAGAAGCTTGAAGGGAGGGATGTACTGAGCACCACTGCTATCAGCATCCATACAAATTATTTCTTAAACAATGTCTCAAGCATACCAATTACTCAAACTTCGGGAAAGAAAAAGAGTCAAGATAGCTTAATTGTGCTTTTGTACACTTATGTCTAATGTAGACTAGTTTCCCTTGCTTTCAATATTTTAAAAAAGTTATTAAGCAGCAGAGGCACACAGGCCTTCATAATCAGAAGTCTTCTGGTTTTTTCACTCTTCTGCCCCACTTTTTAAAAACAAATAAAAAAGCAAAACTTCTCCAGGCCTGCTTTACTTTCATCATTTCTAGTGAAGCAGCTGCTGTATTAGATCATATCCAAATACAGCCCCAAAGAGGTCGGGAGCAGCGTATTAGCTGAACTGTTTATCTGCAGCCAGCCAAGGGGGGATGGTGCTGCTCAAATCAATTTTCTATGCTCCGACTGGCCCATCTTCTTGACACTTAGATGTCACTGTACTACTGGTGATAAAAAGGCCTGCCAAAAAAGGATGGATTTGGATTCATGCAGGGTCCTACAGAGCCAAATGAGAATTGACAATATTAGTCTTTAGGACAATTTTACAGATAAAATTAACCAGAAGAATAAATTTTCAACAGTTTGCTTAATCTAATCTGCTTTCCATTGCATTGAATCTTGCTCCCACTGTTGCCATTTTAATATTTGCAAGCAATACTGGCTTCTTTCTTCTTTTTCTTTTTCATGGAATGAAGATCAGGCATATAAACCAGAATACACATTGCCGTGAAATGCCAATCAAAAAAGAATACACACCTGGTTTCTGTAAAGAGGAGGAGGAATTCCCTCACATAGATTAAAAACAAGGAGAAAAAGTATCACCATGTTAAATTTGGGCCTGAGGTATAGTCTTTGATATGATCTGAAACTTAACTTCCCTTAAGTTCATCTGGCTTTGGTCTTAATTTTATTATTTGGATAACTAAAGAGCAAAGGTTAAACTTTAGTTCCAGATCTGGTTTTGAATTAAAAATAACTGACAGAAAGTTCAAGACTATCCTTATTCTAGCCTACCTCTGTTATAAACTATGCAGACCCTTGTACATCTGTGACTATCGTTCATGGTACCAGAAATCAGAAACTCTCCGAGTTAATAATACATAACACATGTGTAAGACTTTCCATTCTTCTGTACCACACAAATGACTGAGTGTCACAACGAGCCTGTGAAGTGTTTTCTCCATAGCAGAGATAAAGACATTTCATCCGGAGGTGGATTGTGTTGGTCAAGGACATCAGATTATACAAAAGCAGAGGTTAGGACTGTGTGGTAGAGAAGGAGCAGGTGGGAATAGCTGCACCTAACCTTCTCTAGTAGGCTGCACTACAAATCAGAGTCCTCGCATGCTTTTCTTTTACATATTTGTACAGATGTTTTCCACATCTCTGGCTGATTATTTAGGGAACCATTTCAAAAAATGATTCAGCTGGCTTTCCAAATGGAGCTGGAAGAAAAATACTTGGGTTTTATCTATGTTAACACCATTCTGCCAGCACCACTTTTGAGTATTTTCAGGGTTTGGATCTTGAATCTTAGCACTTGCCAGGGAAAAAGCAATAATTTTTTGCTGGCCCTGTGCAAATTTACCCCAACGTGGGTCTACTCTAAGACTCTGAAGGACAACCTTCTTTTCTGCCAAAGCATAGCCCGAAGCAAGTGGCAGCTGCAGTTGCTGCAAGTCCAAGGCTCCTCTGCCAGGGCTGGCCCTAGGGCACCAGCAGTAGAGCCAAATTTTCCCTGCACTTGCTTCTCTGACCTCTGAAAGGCAGCAAAGGAGCTGGATGCTGGAGATGTAATCATGGACAGGATGACACGGGTTTTCAGTGCTCCTCCTGCCGCTGCCTGGATAGGAATGAGGAGTGTCCAGTGTTAGCAAGGAGAAGAGGCAAAAGGAGCCCCAAGCTGGGAGGGAGGG
>JANHFX010008733.1:82196-94158 GCA_027560015.1 Chloroceryle amazona
CAGGCACCCCACGTGGCCTCCACTCTGCCCTTTGGCTGATCCTGCATCCTGGAGGAGAGCCAGGACCTCCTCTGCAGCGCCTTTGAAACCACTCCCCTCCCAGAGCTAGTGGCCTGTTTTCAAACAGTCAGCGGGGTCTGTGAGCAGGGTGGGAGGGGAGCAAGGGGAGAGCTTCCCATTTACCAGGCCACAGTGTCACCCATTTCTCTTACACTCAGCCAGAAAGAGGCGTTTGTTTCCAGTGGGTGAATTGCAGCCCCTGCACCTGTGGTTATCAGCTTCAATAAATTTTAAATTTAACCTGCAGCATCTCTTTATCCATCGGGTGCCAAATATACATTTTCCTTCAGACTTGGGGCTGGGGTAGCAGCCCAGGAGAGGGGAGCAGGGCTGGCTGGGGAAGCTTTACATCCAGGCTGATGATCCAATTAAGTCAACAAAGAGCCCCAGCGATATGATCTAAGGGTTCAGGAGCTGGGAGTAAACAGGGAACCACTGCAGAAGGCAAAGCCAAGCAGACATATGGAATAAGTTACAGGGGAGACGGTTGAGGCAAAGTGCAGAAATGAGTTCAAGAGATGCCTGGGCTTTTCTCGAGAGAAGGAAAAGGACACAAGGGGGTCTGCTTGAAAAAGCAGGAAGGGAGGATTAAGATAAAGCCAAAAGATGGAGGCCTGCTGTGCTGGCTGGTCTTTGCTTGTTCCTGAAGCTTTTTTTTTTTTGACTTTTTTCTTTCATTTTTCATTTGACTGTAACAGATATTAATGTAATTAATATATGCAGGAACTACTGGAGAGATCAGCAGTAAGTTAAGGGCAAGCAGAAGGGAGTAGGAGTGGGAACTACCTAGCAACCAATACACAGAAGCCAATAAAATGTACAGATAGGCAAAACACAGGGGAAAAAAATGAAGCCTAGGACCATGAAAGACAAGCTCAGACATCACATCCCCAAAGTCTTACAGTGGCATAAACAGGAGAGTCGATGGCTATGCAGTGAGTTGTGGGATGTGCACCAGTCACAGGGTCCTGGGACAAATTTCCACTTTCCCCCATGTCTCTGTCACTGTGGCCTTATGCCATGACTTGGTCACGTCCAAGCCCTGGGTGGCTCTTCCGTAACATCTGGATGAGGGTTTTACTGGGTCTATGGCTGCAGTGTTGTTGGCAAGCAGGTGGAGAAGGTGAGAAGCACAGGTCCTCACACTGGGTGGCTGAGGGCAACAGAGGCAGTCAGAGCAAGACCTGGGAACCCAGAGGACCCTGTCTATAAGAATCAGGGATATTTTGAATGGTCTCTGTAATTCCTGGAGATGATGGTGTCCTCCTGCTCCCTGATGCAGCCTGCCTGGCATCTCTGAAATCCCAGCTCATTGAGGGTGGAACTGTGATCCTTGACCAAGGAGGATGGAGAGGGGAAACCAATCCAAAAAGACTGTCCCTGCTATGCTTTGAACTGCTTAAAAGCTTTATATAAAACTATTTGCAGTTAAAACTGTGTGACTTTTTTTTCAGGTCAGGCCTCATGTTTGTTCCTGTAATTGCAGCATGATTTATTTGGAGAACAACATCAGAGAAGACCTCATTCTTGATCTCGTCGTGCTTTCAGGAAAGACAGTAGCCTTTTCCAGCATGCAAATGCAGTTTCCATTTTGAACCTTACTTCCACATTATTACTGGTTGCAAAATGTGTTTGGCTTCAAACTAGAGAATTTTCCCAAAAGGCAGAGCAAAATTGGACAAGTTGTCTTTTAAACTTCCTGACTTTAAATAAATAAATAAATAAATAAATAAAATTTGTCCTATGTATCCTTTCTTTGATGTGGGACTTAACTTACTAAACTTTTATTACTACATCACCATCTTTTCACCCAAGTGAAAAGTGCTGACAAACTATTTCTAAGAATGGCATAATTAAGGAGTTAAGGGGGAAGGAGGGTGAAAGAAGTTTTTGCCCTCCCACGGGTGGTTGCAGCTGATGTCTCCATCAGCGTCATGCATATCACCTTGCCATGGTCTCTGTCCCAGGCCATGGGCAGGAGCAGCTGTGGGACTGATGGGGAGGACTAGGGCTCCATTGCGTGGTTCAGGGCTTGACCCCATCCTTATTTTTATTTGGGCCCTGCTCTTGCATGATGCTCCATATTAACACTGGTAGCTTCTGCTGTGGCTTCCCTTGATATGCTTGCATCGTTAAAAGTAAGCACATTCATGCTTGCAGGATCAGGGACTTGTTTTGCAGTAATGGATTTGTTGCAGAATTATAGCTAACTAGCTGTGTCTTCTGCAAAAAAAGAAAAAAATTGGTTATGCTGGTTTTTGAGTTTCAGGCCATTAAAAATTACCCAGAATGTACAGTCACTCAGTAGCAGCTTCGTAGATAAGGATTTAATTATAAGCCCTGCTCTCACTTATACTCTTTGAATACCAAATGTATTTTGTGATTGCTTTCAGAGCACACTATTTTTTTTCCCAAGAAATTTGAAGGCAATTGAGCAATTTTACAGTCTGGAGTCCTGATTCAGCAGCCTTCCCTATTCAGCAAAGAAATGATGTGCTTAACTCCAGTGGGACTTGGGCATATGCCTAATTGGGACCAACGTTTAAGATCACATTAAAATTAAAATCTTAATTTTTGTACCATTTTTGCGCCTCCATGCGTAACACAATTTGTTCCATAACTTAAACTTTTATACAAAGAGGTCTTTGTAAAATCTCCACCTTGCTGTGGATGCTCTTGCATGTACCACACAAAGCCTAGGTTTAGTGGAAATTTGACATGCAGTTTGTATGTAAAATACTTTGAGTACATTCTATGTATTACAATGTATGCATGTATCTATGGCATTTGAATATGATGTATGTATTCAAAGAAAGAGGAAGAGACAAGGAGACTCTGGAAATGCCCCTGGGGCATTAGCAGAGTGGTTCAGCCTAAGGATAGCTGAGAGTAGGCTTGTAGGTGGAAATTCTCCCTAGCCAATGACAGCCCTTCCAGTTTCCCTCCATTGTGGTTTTGTTGTGTTTTTTTGTTGCTGGGTTGGGGTTTTTTCTGTTTGTTTTTGTTTCTTGTTTTCTTTTGCCTTTCCCATCCACCATCCCAGTTCTTGGAGAATTAGACTCTTCAGGACAGCTTTTAAACGCTGAGCTGGCCAAAGGCATCCACTGACTGTGTTTGAGACCCAGGTTCAGGTGCAAGTTCTGCTCAGCTAAATTTGTACTCAGTCTTTCCTTATCCTAATCATCTGGCTGCTGGCCAGTCAGGCCTGATATTATATCCTCCACCAAACTGGCTTTCAGAGAAATTCCATCCTTTTCTCTGTGAAAGTTTATAGCAGCTGCGGTGCTCCTGGGGAACAGATCAACTCCGATGAGCTTGCATTGTCTCATGGAAAAGCCATTTTATTTAAAAATTCCTAAGCAAGGCATAGCCAGCACACTGGGAAAGCAGGAGCCCCGTCCCTGGGATCTGTCCGCTCCCCTGTGTTTTCATTCAGTGGAATGGGGAGAGGAAAAGGTTTTTGTAATTGGTGCCTGGAGAATACACAGGGAGCGCTGTGGTCACTTAGCCAGGGTGGTGAGTTAAACCAGTATGCATGTGCTGAACCCCCAGGGATGGTTTAGGGGCACTAATGGAAATACATATGGGGGGTATGTGAAGAGTGCACATGGGAAACTGTGGTTCAGTGTTTTTATCCTGCTTTCATCAGCACCTTGGCTTCACCAAGGGAAGGGATGACACAAGCAGGGGATGGGACTCTGGTTACACATACATTCAAGAGGGAGAGTGCATCCTATAAGAGGACCTCCAGTTTGGACTGGTAGCTGTGATCTTTCACACCTGCACATTAAAGGGCTAATAAGCTTCATCTGAATTGTTCCCAACAGGACTTTTTATAACTTGTTACACCAGTGTGAAAAATAGTTCCTCCCTACAGTTGACTTCATTACACTGAAATGTATATGGCTGTTTTCAATTGCAGTGCCCTTTGTGCCTCTGTTGTCTGCTGCAGACCCACCCAGGAGAAGAGGAAGATGAGGAGGATAGGACTCCGAGAGGGCTGTATCCCTTCACCTTTTCAGCACCCCTCAACTGCACAGCTTTGCTCTGTTTGTCCTCACACTGCCTCTTCCCCTTCTGTTTGGGAAACCAGCAAAGCCTGCAAACCTTCCCAGGTGGGAACCATGGTGCTGATCCCACACATCACACCAGAGCCACACACAGAGCAGCCTCCAAGCTGTCAATAACTGGCAATACATAGCCTGGCACATCTCATGTGCCAGCATGCCTTGTTCTGGGTCTCATGTCTTTTCAGAGCACCCTGCTCACTAAAGACCACACCATCAGGACCCCAAACCCCAGAGGGTCTCCCCAGCACCTGCTAAAATCAGAATAGTGCACTGCTTCCCAGCTTGCTTTAAAATCCCTTCTCCCTTCCCATGGAGGATGTCAAGCTTTGAGGAGCTGGACAAGTCTATAGGGCAGGTGGCAAGCCCCACGGAAGAGTCTGAAGGAAATGCAGCTCTCTTCCAGCCCCTTCATGAGAGCACAGTTGGGGACAGTAATAGGTTTCAGGGCAGTTTTGCTGTAGGGAAGTTACTGTTAGCACGTTGTACTCTACCGTACTGCAAGGTAGTATCATCTGGATATTAAATAAAGAGTGTGGAGGTTTTTCTCACCATTATAATAACACTGCAAACTGCTCTGTTATTTATTGTCATATCCTTTTTGCCAAAGGCTTTAGCTTGTCTATTGGTTGTTAGAAGCAGAAGCATTTGCAAAACAGTTTAAAAAAACATCTTGCGCTGTTATTCCTCAGCTTCCATTTCCAAGCGCTCTACCTCAGGAAAACAGAGAAACTGCCTGCACACAAAACGCTGCCAGATGTAGAAAGTAAACGAGCTGAGAAAACGAAATGCTTTTTATCGTTTCTTTCAGCTAGAGTAATCGTACGTGTTACTCAGAAAAATTGCAGGAATGAAATTTGCAGAGGGAAGTGTGATTTAGCTGAATTTCAAATCCCTTTTGCCTGTTTCTTTTTTAACGCTAGCTGGAATTTGTGCCTATGGCCAGTCATCCCGGAGGTTCTGTCGGGCTTTCTGTGACGCGAGCAACCCCGAAATACAGGCTCTGATTGTAACCCATCCTTTTCTTCAGCAGCAGCCGCTATGCCGCACACCACGGCCGAGAGCAAACAACCGCAGCCAGCCAGCGCTCGCAGCGTGTTTGCTTTTCTCCCCCCTCAAGCAATCGACGTGTAATTGCAGAATATTTGGAGGAAGGGCAAGAAATGAAGGTCAGGACCCCGCAGCCCACGCCTGCTGCCGCCACGCCGACCAGCCGTCCCTGCCGGCTTTACGTGACGTGAATCGGCAGCAAGCCCGGCCTCACCCTGGCCGTGGATTGCATGGGATAAGGAGCGGAAAATACTGGAGCGATCTTCCGAGCCGGTATTTTAGCGAGAGGCTCCCAGGGCAGTGCCCCTGGCTCCCGCGGCCGGCAGGGATGCCTGCCTCTGAGCGAGACAGGCACAGCTTGCCCGTCCCTCTATCAGTAACCACTGGCTACCGGCTTTTGTCATTCAGATGATGATGTCCCTGTGTCTGCACCGTTATTGGGCTCTAAATATTTAGCAGCCTGTCGGGCAGCTTTAATTAGTTTCTCTCTAGAGCAGGCTGTGGTCTCGGGGCCTGCAAAAGGCTTTTGCGGAGGTTCAAATGGAAGACAGTTCAAGCTTAAATGCTCAGGATCGCGGGATTAAAAAGAAGTGTTAAAAATGTGCCCTTTGTGAGACGCTTTCCAGCTCCGGCGGCCGGCGCTCGGCAGCTATGAACACACGCAGCTGCTGTAAGGCCGCTGCCCGCCAGCAGAGCCGCTGCAGCCTGCGCAGCCGAGCAGAGGACGGACCCCCTGACCCTCTGCATCCCCATTCTGGTGGCTCCCCTGGAGCCCCACACACATTTAGGCACCCTTCCCCTCCCCAGGCAGCCCTCCGGCATCAGGAGCAGCTCGACGCCCCCCAGCTCTCCTCCACAAAGGACACCGAAGACCCCAGCGCCTTGGCATTGCTCTACCCCTTTGCTTGCTCCCCCCCGCCCATCCACTCCTCGGTCCCCCAGCCCAGTACCTCTTTTAGTGGCATCGGGAACAGCCAGGACAGCACCCTAAGACCCATTTGTCTGTTCTCAGTCAACCAAAAAGTTTGCACTCCCCCTGCCACCCCACCCCGATATGTCCTATATATGTCCTATCTATTCCAGACCACCAGCGCTGGGGAGGGTGGCCATGTGCTTGTGAGCAACCCAGGAATGATTCCACCATGACCTAGGCTGGGCCCACGAGCCAGAAATAATACTTCCAAATATTTTAAACAGCCAGAGGAGACTGGCTGAGATAAAATGTTGCAGGGAAATCCCTGCCAGCACAAACAATATGAATTACAGAATTAGTAACACAAAGTATCGTTAACTATCCTGGCTCTGCAAAAATAGGCTGTGTCTCAGCAGTCTGAAGGCAGCACAGGGCAGTTTGAGAAGGGCGAGACTGGTGGCACTGGGATACGGCTGAAAAGAAGCCAATTAGTGGTTTTGTTCTGCCTTTTGTCGCGTTTCATGACCTCCCTGGTTGTGCGTATTCTCCAAAGGTCGGTCTGACCTGGATCGCTGGGATTCAGATGTTAATTTTTTTTCCCGATGTGACAGAAGTTAAAGTGGCCAGCCTGGCATTTGGGACCTTGCTCCACAGCAGGTAGGAAAGGCAATTTGGCTCTCAAGGCAGCACATGGCCTGGCTCAGCTGTTTGTAGAAAAGGCAAGACTATAGTGGCCAGAGAAGCTCCTTACATCAGATTTTGAATATGTGAGGAAAAAAATCTCTAGTATGGATCAGCTCCAGGTTTCCTCACGTTTCTCAGTCCATGTTCACTCCTTCACTGTGAGATTCCCACTCTGCTTGACAGCATGTTGCAGGGATCGTTCCTAGCAGTTTGCTTCTCTGTGCAGCAGAGGTGAAAACTGCACAGATATTTAACTGCAATAAACCTCACATTCGAGCACTTTGCAGACATTTACTGCAGGCAGCAATATCTCTGTTCCACAGATAGGGATTTTAACAGATACAGGGATAACCTGAATTGCCCAAGGTCCCAAAGGAGAAGCATGGTATGATATCAGAGCCGCAAGCCTAGTATCCTTACCTTACAGACCCTTGCAAAGCCTGTTAGACAAAACCTTTCTGTATTAAAAAGTCTCTCTTTGGGGAAACCAGTGATCCAGCTCTCATCCTGTGTCCATTTAGCAAACTGCTTCTCACAACCCATGCACTGCTTTTCAAACCAGTCCTGAAACCATGTGATTCCAAATGTTTCCCATCTTCTCCACGTGACCTCCAAAGCTCTTCTTTTTCAATCAGAAGTATTTTTAAAACTAGATATAAATTAGTATTTTATTTTTAAATGCTGTAATACACAATAAGATAAAAAACCTTGGCTTAGAGAGATTTTATATGCTGCTATTCAGCTCAGTGATGCATCATTTTGATAAAAAGCTCTCCCCTCTTTGTTTGGTAAACACAGCACACTTTATTCCTTTCTTCATGATGACGTTAAATAAGGGAAACGTGCTGCGGACATGGTGGCTTCCTGTGTTTCTGGTTTGATTCAGGCAGTTTCCAGATGACAAGATCTCACATCCAGTGGGGGAGGGACACAGCAGTTGCCTATGCGGCTTAAAATCATCTCTGCCACTGACTGCTTGTATATCCTTGGGCTTATCGCTTAGCCCAAAATATTCTCAAATTCATTAATTTTAGGCTTCAAAGAGGGCTGTGGGGTTTACAGTTTACTGAGTTTTCTGAGGGCTTTACACCCAATTTCCAGTAACTCCCTTTCACGGAGAATGGTCAACAACAGTAAATCCTGGGTGAGCCAACCAGGTTCCCTGGGTCTCTAAGGCAAGCAGAGGGGAGTGAGGCGAGGCAGGATTAGCCGGGAAACACCCCTGGTCGTGGTGCGGGCAGAGCCAGCGGCCGGAAGCCTGCTGGTGAACATTCTGGCACCACTTAATCGGATTCCAGGGTGGGAAGGAGCTGGCTGGAGCCTGTGAAGGGTGCTGGCAGCAAGGAAAGGCACTGATCCACTCCTCAATCTGCTCTGCAGAGAGACGGGATGTGATTTGGGGTGTAAAGCTGTATTAATGTCCAAAGTGCTGCTTGGCTCACACAGGAATCCTTTGTGTCCTTAATGAAGGGAAAAAACAGGGCTTTATTCTGAAGCTTTGTGTATAATCAGATGCCGTGTTGTAAGGCTCTGGAAAACACACCAGAAATAATAATTGGGAGGAAATCAAAGGTTTAGTTCAAAACTGTGTGTGATTTAAATAAGAAGTGAAAAAGAAAGTGCGCAGGATTTGAGCATCGGAAGAATGAACTTTTAATTCATTAGCATTGAGATTACAGGGGGAGGGGCAGCATTTAAACTGGTATAAAAAACTAGTTTAGATGTAAATGAGAGATAATGGTCTTTCGTAAGGAAATAAGCAGGGGGATGAACTTTGGCCGTCAGGAACCCGCCGCAAGTCCTGGCATTGTCACTGGAGCTGGAAGCCCCAGATGCAGTAATTAGCAATGAGTTTGCAGATCTCAGCACCGGTGGAACAAAAGGGCATCACTGCCGAGCTGGGCTGCCAGCTGGGAGAAGGGGAGGTGAGCTGGCACGCCACAAGGGATCATTACCCAGCAGTTTGCAGAGGGGAAAAGAAAAGATCCGAGGTTGAAGCCTGGGGCAGGCATAAAAGCAATCTAGGGTTTGTGGGGTTTAATAGTTCCCAGAGCCCTGGCATTTTCAGCTGAAAAAATTCCCTCGGCAACTGAGCCAAAGGGGTCGAGGTTTTTAAATAGGTCCTGTGATACCCATGGAGACAAGTGCTGCTATTCTTTAACCCTTGAAGGCTCTGCTGATTAGTTTGGATTAGGGAGGCACGCTGCTGGAGAGAAACGATTTAGTATATAACCATCCCATACTCCTGTGCTCACCTCCTCAAGAAGAAAGGGTAAGTGAGAAGCAGATCACAAGCCCCTGCCTGCTGCAGCCACTCTGCTGCTCTCCTGCCTTGCCCCCAGCCCGGAACGGTGTCTGCTGCAGAGGCAAGTTAAAGCTGCGCACAACCCATATGCATCCTGCATTTTGTAAGGGTATCATTCGCCAAAGCTTGGCCAGAGATCTGAGGTTTGTTACTGGTATTTATTATTGGTATTTATTGTAGAAGAGCTGGTCCCAGTTTGCTCTGGGAAAAGCCCGGCTGTCCCCCCAGGGTCCCTCAACTCCTGGAGGGATTGATTGGGCTGGTTATTACTATCATGTTATTCTTTTTTAATTGCTTGCAAGGAATGGCCTCCCTGGAATGCAGCAGCGTTTGTTTCTGCTGCATGGCCCAAATCCTCCAATCCAGGATGGCAGCTTCTGGCGTAGCAACCCCCCTGCTCATGAAAGAATGTGCCTCAGCTCCCTTCCCTGTGTGTGATGTGGAGCCGTTCACTATGGGCACAACTGATGAATACCGTCTGTTGCCACCTCTCAGTGGCCTGCCTAATCCCAGGCAGATTTGTTATAGATTTACATGCAGAGTGACCTGGTTTCTGAGTCCTGTCAGGAAAAAAATAACTCTGCTGTCATCTGAGTGATGCATGAGGCAGACAGCCCTCGGGTCAGGCCCAGGCTTTACGTTCCCAGGACTGGCGGAGGAATGCCATTTGGCCTCCTGGTCTTGTGCCACTGCACTTAACACCCTATACGACACCTAAATACTGCCAGCGGGTATTGCCAGATAAGGGTCCTGACCCCTCACAGCATCACTGAGCAGGTCTTCATGCCTTGTTCCAGGATTTCACTCATGCTTTGTAGGTGCTGGCTTTATACACTGTGAGATGAGGTTCCAGGAAGGAGCCCCCAAACCCTTCCCAGAGGTTCCTGTGCAGCATTTGAAGCAGAGGAAATTGAACAGCCTGAAACCTTGGAGAAAGAGAGGTTTCCACAGCAGGGCAGTGAAGAAGGAAGTGAGGGGCAGCTTTTTCACTTCCCTGCTAAGCTCCAGGTTAGCAGCCAACACACCAGTGCCAGGACTCCAGGCAGGGGGACTGGAGGAGCAGACCCATCCCTGCCTGGGTGCACAGGAGCAGCACTGCTCTTCTGCCCACATCCCCCACCCAGAGAAGTCAGAGGACCTGTGAAGGATGCAGAACGAGGAAAGCACCCAGCTTCCAATAGCCCTCACCCTGCCTGGGCAGCAGCCATTTAGAAAGCAGGTAGCAAGTCTGTTCCTGCTATGCTCAGGCCCTATTTTTATTAGTCTCCTGCTAGCACGTGTCAGGGAAAGTCCTGAAGCTCTCCACAAGGATCATTATTCCTCTCCCTCCCTCAAGCTAATCCCATTTTGCTGCAGCGCTGCCCAGCATCTCCCATGACTGCACACTGCCTGCTCTGCTCTTTCCCACAGCCACACTACTGTGAGGCCACTGCTCCTGCTCCTCAGAGCATCCATGTACTTGCATGTGTCTGTGTAAACACACACATGCATGTGTGCGGGAAAAGCAGGGAGGGAAGGGAAATAGCCCTGGGATTTCTATGGTCTTCTGTTGCTGCCCAGCACTACAGGCAGCTCTAGCATTGCCCCATGGGTTCCAGGGTCCTGGCATGAGTGTCTCAGAGGGAAGGAGGAGCAAAGTTGACAAGGGTCTCTCCTTCCTCTCATACACCTTCCTAAGCTTGAGCTGTGCCACTGCTCACTGGAAGCACCAGGGCTGGAGCCTGGGCCCTCGTGGTCATGTCCTGCAGAAGGGACCTCTATGATGATGGCTTCAGGAGAGCCCAGCCTGGGGAGCCATGGGCTTCACTGCTCTGTTTTCAATGGAGTGAGCAAAGGAGATGTGGTCATAACCTTTTGACAGCAGAGGTGGGCACTGCTCCTCCAGATAACAAGTTCCTGCCCTGACATCCATGCCCCATCATGGCCCTGAGCAAGTTGTTTGGTCTCTGAGGCTGGAAGCGTGCCATATGGTACCCACGGCCTTTTGAGAGAGAGATGGCTCTCATTTGGTCCTATCGGACTGAATATGAAGAAGTGGATGAAGGATTGATATTTGAAAAGCAGAAATGGATGGAGATAAAACGTGAGTCCCTCTTGAAATAGCAATGTGCTAGCATAGGCAGCAACCATCTGTCCACTGCACTGGCTGGCCTGTGCCAGGCAGCAGACAGCTGACATTGCCCAAGGAACGTGGCTCCACTGTGCTGGGCTGGGGAGTATTTAACTTCCCTTTGCTTGAAGAAACAGCAGACATTTCCAGCCAGATTCATTGGAGGCCTCGCCCCATCCGCGTGGCTAGAGCAATGGCAGGAGCAGATTCTGCTCTGAGACTTGATTGCCCTCTGAAATAGGAACCAGCACTGGCAAAATCCACTAATGTCAGGGTCCTCCTGGTGCGGAGCAGTGCAGGCTGCTGCATGAGAGCTTGCTACAGCTGGGGGAAACAAAAGGCCATGCACAGGGAGGAGAGGGGAGCATAGGCAAGGAAGGCTCTGCATCCTACGGAGCTGTTTGTAATAACTGCTCTTAAAATGCTGCACTGCACAGATTGGGAATTGCAGGTTTTACCTGTCATGTAAAGTTCTGCTAATTTGGCAGCATTGTGGTCTGTGTCCCCCCCCCACCTTTTCCCAGCAGAAGAAGCCAGGATCAGCAGCCCCAGTTTACATGACACTTCACACTCTTCACTGTATGCATTTGGGAAGAGCAAGCAAAATTTGGTCTTCAAGCCACAGCATGCTTGGGAGACCTCCCTCTAACTCCCAGATCCCCAGAACTGAGCACCCTCCACTCAGGGGAAGCTTGCACTGAGACGGGATGTGCCGTTTTGTTGACTTCTGTCCCACTCCTGGTCCTCTACTGTTTATATATATTGGGGGGGAG
>JANHFX010008734.1:0-22365 GCA_027560015.1 Chloroceryle amazona
CCCTATACTCTTCCTGAGTAGCCTGCCCCTTCTTCCAAAGGTGGCAGACTCTCCTCTTTCTCCTAAATCCCAGCAAATGCTCCCCGTTCAGCCAGGCCAGTCATTTTCCCCACCAGTTTTTCTTACAATACATGGGAACAGCTTGCTCCTGAGCTCCTTCTTGAAAAAAATCCAACCTTCCTAGACCCATTTGCCCTTTAGGACTGTACCCCAAGGGACTTTCTCAACCACTGTTCTAAACAGGTTGAATTCTGCCCTTTGGAAGTCCATGGTAATAGTTTTGCTGACCCCCCTCCTTACTTGGCCAAGAATTGAGAAGTTACTAATCCCAAGACGGCCTCCAACAACCACATCATCCAACAGACCTTCTCTGTTTGTAAACAACAAATCCATCAAGGCACCTCCCCTGGTGGGCTCACTTACTAGCTGAGTCAGGAAGTTGTATTTCACACACTCCAGGAATCTCCTAGATTGTTTCCTCTCTGCTGTGCTATATTTCCAGCAGATGCCTGGTAAGTTGAGGTTGCCCACAAGAATAAGGGCTTGCGATTTTGAGGGTTCTGCCAGTTGTCTGCAGAACAATTCATCAACCTCTTCATTGTGGTTGGGTGGTCTATAACAAACTCCCAACAGGATATTCACCTTGTTTGCCTTCCCCAACTTTACCCATAAACATTCGACCAGTCTGTCACGCTTGTTGACCTCCATGAAATCAAAGCACTCCCTAATATAGAGAGCCACCCCACTACCCTTTCTATCTTGCCCATTCCATTTGTAGAGCTTACAGACACTCATTGCTTACCATTGAGTCATCCCACCATGTTTCTGTAATGATGACTACATCATAGCAGTTGTGGTGCACAGTGACCTCCACCTCCTCCTGCTTGTTTCCTATGCTGCATTCATTAGTGTAAAGGCACCTGAGCCAGGCTAATGACTTAACTCCTAACAACGGCCTGCCACCTTTAGGCTCCACTCTAGCACACCTAGTTTTATCCCCTTCCCCCTTCAGACCTAGTTTAAAGCTTTTAAGTTTTAAGAAACATACATGACTACTTATCAAGTGTATATATTGATTTATGCATGCTATTAATGATGACTTAAGCATTTTATTTTTTTTAAGGTGCAGAAATACTTTAACTCAATAGCATTGTGGAAGCAAATTACTTCTTACAGCTTGTGGTAAAGACTGACAGCTAATTTGCAAAGATGATGCCCAACTTGCATTGTTTAAGTACTGCTCTTTAGCACTTCCAAGCATTTGCAGGTTGTTTTTTTTTACTTTGTTGCTAACTTTAGAAGCTCTACACTTTAATATATTTCAGCTCTCCAAATATTTATTTTTCCTTCCATTGGAAATAACATTGAATGAGACTGAATGATATTATCTTTCTACTGAAGATGATAGAGCTTCAATTAAGTTAATATTATTTTTTTTCCCATAAAAACCTGAAAAAAACAGGTAGGGTTTCTGTAGTAGGTTGGGTTTTTTTTGTATTAAATGCCATGTGTTTTCTTCAATTTTATCTTGGCCACATAAATAAAACATATAATCTAGATAAACAGATTAGTCACAACAATAAAGGTAACAACTGCATCCACTCTGTTAGTGTAAATTCTCTTTTGTAGCAGAATAAAATCAGGCCCTGTATATAACTGTTTCCTTTTTCTCATCTGCTGGGAAGGGAGAGAAAGATAGTCCTGACAGCATGTCATTCTTCTTAGTTGTGATAAACGTTAGGGACACCTCAAAGTGGAAAATAACTTTCTCTTTCAGGAACCAGCTAAAACCTGACCATCCTGTCTTATTACTAAATGCAGATATTGATATATGTTAGAAATTTCCAGAAGGTGATGAATTTCCTAAGAAGTGTAGCAGGTGGAGATCATTGAAATTAACAGTGACGTAAAGGAAATTGTAGAGAAAGGAAATAAGTGCTTTTCAAAGAAGAGAGGAAGAAAGTGGGAGAAAAGGGATCTGAAGGAAAAAAAGATATACACCAGCTAAGTATAGCCAGAAATTTTAAATTTTAATTGGTGCATTTCTATTTTCAGCTTGCAAAACAGAAGCTGACTTCCAACTATATCAGTAGTCTTAATTTTGTCTTCTTGACATTTTGTTTGCAAATTCAATACACTTCATGAAGTTACTTCATGTTTTTTACTTCTGTTTTAATTTAGGTGTATAAAAATAAACTTATAACATGTTTGAGAGCAGTTTTTTATTAGAAGAAGAGAGGAATATTACCCCTGAAAATCAATGTATTGATAATACCATATTTGCTAAGCCAAACTGGTATCATCATGAACCTTTGAGATACAATATTGCAGGTTTGGAAAGGCAAATAGATTTTAGAGGAAGACCTCCCTTTGGAATGACAGAATGCCCTTACACTTTTTCCTGAAATAATATTCATTATCCTTTTCTTTTCAAACAAAAGAGAGCATCAAAACCATAAAATGTTCATAACTAAGGAAACTGATCTTTCAAAGTGATTACTGCAAATTGAGTGTTCTCACCTCACAGTGAGAACCTGCCCACCTCTGGATTTTAGCTCAGCTTAGCGACTTCAGTAGTTCACACATGCCTGTGTGTTTTGCTTAATTGAGACACTAGGTTATATAAGGAGTGTTATTTGCATAAGTGCGCTCATAGAACATTTAGAAAACAGTAATTAAATATAGACATATCATGTAGATTTTACATTAATTAGTGCCACTTTCTATAATGCAATATTTAGCTGTATAATGCAATATTTAGCTGTACTAAATAAATATCTCTGAGGAACAGAGATAGTTGTTCACAACAGATTTGAAACATGAGAGTCAGAGACTATCAAGACATCTGTCTGTGGTATCCACAGGCACTCTTATGTGATACAGTAAATATTAGCTTTTCTTGAAGCAGCTCATCTTCTATTGAGAGCATCTGAGGAAGCAGCCTCTGAGATAACAGGAAATCAGTTTTCCTAGGGACCTAAAGAAGATTGTCCAGAGTTTATCTTCTAGGATCACAAATACATTGAAATTTGCTGGGAAAAGAATCATATTCTAGAAGAATACAGTGATTAAGGGAGGTTTGTGTACAAACCATTTTTTAAAAATACTTGCTCCAAGTCTGCTTTTAAAGTTGTTTGTTAGAGCTCTGTGTGTTGTTGAACACCCCTTTAGCCATAGTTTTCACTGGTAATGATGTGCTGTCCTTATCAAAGCAGTGCTACTGTGGGCTGCTCAGCTTGACACTTGTTAACTGTTGGATTTGTACTTCCTCCTGATTGCTTAATCCTGATTCTTGCTCCTGAGGAAGTGACAAGTCTCGCACCAGACACATCAGGTCCTTACCCAAAAGCTGCCGTCCTTGGGCCTGGTTTGCCATTATCTTCCTGTATTTATTTGCCTAAAGCAGAGCACCCATGGTGTAATGTAATTCCTGGCTTCTTAGGTTTTTTGGATGGCTGACTTGGCTCCTGTATAAGTTTCTCACTTTAAGTGCTTAGTGCCACCCGAGGGTACTATTAAAAAGAAGATGCAGATACTGCTTTTCTTTGGTCTTTCTGCCCTTGTAGTGTTTCTAGGGTGACCTGTGTTTGTCTCCATTCTCCTGGATCTCTCTAGTTCCTCACTTGCCTTGTTTTGAAGTGTAACTTCTGTATTCTAAAGTATAAATAAGAGCCAAGATGTCTCAATATAAAAGGAAAAATAAAAGCTTCATGCTCAAGCAAAAACTACAATATTTTAATATTCAGTGGGTATTGTACAGTACTGCAGATGATGGTGATGGAGCTCTTCCTAAGGTAATGCACCTGTTCTCAAGTGCCTGACTGATCGAGAAGCGGGAATTGTCTTCACTAACAATTTCTACAGGTTCTTAACATCCGTCTAAGGAAGGAGAGAGTCTTCACCAACAATACAAACAGTAGTTTGCAGCTCTTCTTTTTCCTGTGTTTCAATTTTTATTTTCTTTTTCAAATTTGGACTAATAGTTATGTGTGGTAACAAGTTTAACCGGGCTTGGAAGTATCCTGTTTAAGTTGTGAAAGTACCACAGTTTTCAATCTTGCAGTAAAACAGGGTATTATGAAGTATTTTGGTCTTGGAATGCTTCATCTGAATTGTACTGCCAAACTGATTCTTTAATAGAAAAGAACCCTGTTGTGAAAAAAAAAATTAACTGCTACTGCTCCTCAGTAGCTTTGCTAGTACAATTCAGACTCCAAAGGTTACGTATGAGCCTGAGGGTTAATGTTTAAAGATGGGTGTTTATTTGTAAAGCTAAAATGCTGTGGTTTTTGACCTTTCTAGTTATTGCTTGCTTAACAGGAACTTAATAAACATAGTAGGTTATACTGCCACTTTTCTCATAGCTTAAGTAAACTTATAGACATGTTTCATCACACAGGTATCAGTAAAGCCTTGAACTTGGAAGTGCTCCACTGATTTTACTTTTCTGGGACAAATTTAAATTTTAATTTTGTCAGTTTGAATAAATTCAGTCTATGCAAGACCTAATTTATATTATTTTATATGAGTTTGCTAAATCCTCCATTTATTACAGCAGTGCGTAAGTTTTTTTGCCAGCAACATCCTATTTCTGTAGATAAAAATGCTAACATTCACATACAAACTTTTGCTTATGCTTATTATTCTTATGTATGTATGTCTCATATGGATAAAGGTTAAGAATACATAAATATTTTTGTATTGCAAAATAATACTGCTTTTGTTTCCTATTTAATGGACATTTCTAATAGGTTTTGCAGAAAAAGGAAATGGAAAAAAAACATGCATGCTTCTGAAAATGGCAAAAACTGTTGTTAGGCACCTCTCAGCACTTTGTCTTTGGTGGCTGGGGAGAACAGGGGCAGGAAGAAGACCCCCAGGGAAATGACAGACAAGTTGCAGCTTGATGCTGGATCTGTAGAAGCAACAAGAGCAGGAATGGTGTAATAATGGGAGTTGCAGCCTCTCAAGCAAGTATTCCTATCTTACAGATTCAGAGAGAAAAAAAGATATTTAAATGAGTCCTTTAGCTAAGGTTTTGCAATATACCCTTTATAAAGCAATCATCCAGAACTCAAAGGAACCGTGGTTAATATTCTTGATCCTTAACTCTACTGTCCACAAAACAATATAATTTTTCTTTTTAAATCTACTGGCATAAAATACAGCTTTACCAGGAAGAGCAAAAGTGCTTTTCATACTGTGCGTGATGAAGCCTGAGTTAAGGATAGTTTTTTCACATGGCAGAAAATTTTTGAATGTGCTTTCCATATACTGCCACCAAATGACTAAAAAGAGCATGTAAGGGCTATGCTACTTCTCATTGGGACATGAAAAATTCTCGAAAAAGTGTAGTGAGTTTTCATTATGATTGTTCTTGTTACAATGATTTCTCTAAGGTCCCAAAATTCAAATTGAGGTGATAAACAGTTGTACATCTTTGAAAGTGACCTTCTGGTTAGACAAGATTCTGGAAAACAAAAAAAAAGTTGTTGTAGAAGCATACTCTTTAGAGAAGCAATGTCTAGCATTGTTGAGAGCAATGCTTTTGTCAACAGTACTTAACTGCATTTTACTTGAGACTATGTGAAAAAGATACTTTAAAAATATGGAAAAATATTAAGAAAGAGGGTTTTCTTCTGATTTAGTGGGAAAAAAAAATCCCCAAAATTAAATAAAAAAACCTTGTGGCTGCGTCCTACTCTGGAATGTGGCATATTTAAAAGGGTGTTTACAAGATTTCTTGCCCCATTGTTATGATACAGTATCAAGGACTGCAATAGCTAGAGTGTGAGAATTCTTTTTCTTGAGAATCCTAAGCCACAGTGTACAGCAGTGGATCCCACATACAAAGTTCCCTTCTAATTCTGTGATAGAACATGACATATTTCCATACTGAAACATTCATCTTTGATTGCTAACAAAAAGTCTCATACTCTGAAAAAGATAAACCAGTTTTATCAAGAATTCAAATCAACCCACTGTTGTAAAAATAGAAAAGAAAAATGGGGAGAGGGGCGCAGGAAGCTGTTTCCTTTTAGCATTAGAAAGTAGGTCTTAGAGTTTTCAAAGGATTGTGAAAAAGTCACAAATACTGTTGAATGAGATACTTAGTACAAAACTAATGAAACAATGCAGAGAGTTTCTGGTTCTTTTTTGGAAGCTTGCAATCAGCACAGCTAAGAAGGGCAGAGAAATTAGTAGGAATGTCTTTTTGTATTGTTAAACAACTGAGTCAGAAGTAAGGTTTCTTGGAATAGACCACAATCCTAAATGACTGTTGCTTTAGTATTATGAACATAGTTATGTTCTGTAGTCAAACTGGAGGTAACTATTCCTGTGAAACTCATTTATTCACCAGTTATGCCCAAACTTAGGCAAAACAGAAGGACAAAGAATTATTTCCTGCTTTACTTGAATATGAAGCTGTGTTTTAAATGCAGGTTGGTGTGTAGTAGGTAAATGCACAGAAATAACTCATGTTAGCAGAGAATTTAGGCAGTTCTGAGAAAGTAAGTTAAGTCTTTAGGAGTACTGGGTCATTCCTGTGTGGAAGGCAAAATATTAAAATCAGATGAGAGAAATGTCCCTTTTGCCCATAGTTCAGTCAACCATAGTGAATTTTTAATGGCATATGAAGTGCACTAAATGTCTTGTCTTTGACCTGCAGTGAGCGAAATTCTTACATAGGTACGACCCCTATGCAGAGATGAGAGAAAGTTCAGGACTTGCATATGAGAAGTGTGCAAACTGAAAATTGCAACAAACATTGATTAGTAGAAACATTCATTAAGAAGCAATTTTCTTGAGCAAGTAGAGGTGCATCCTGTGGATTATTCCCTCATTATCAGAAAAACAGATTAAGTTGTTTAGTTTGGGCTTTTTTTTCCTATTTATTTGTAAATAAATCACTGTGAATATGGACAGAGATTAATAAAGCTATTTATGTATTTCTGTTTCCAAAACTGACAAGTATGATGAAAAATAATCTTCTTAATTATACGGAAGTCCTACTAAGGATGAATGCAACGTGGAATAATCTCAGTATTTTGAGCCTAGTTTTAATGGAATGAGCATCACAACTAGGATTTCAGGCTCCCTTCAGTTCTTTATAACATGGTTTCCAACATGGTATCTTCTCCTAAGTAACAAGTGATGGGACAAGAGGAAATGGCTTCAAGCTGCACAGGGGGAGGTTTAGTTTGGACATGAGAATTAATTTTTTCCCTTAAAAGGGTTCTCAACCATTAGAACAGGCTGCTCAGGGAAGTGGTTGAAGCACCATCCCTGGCCATGTTTAAAAGCTGTGTAGATTAGGGTTAGGCACATGGTTTAGCATTGGACATGTAGAGTAGGGCTAATGGTTGGACTCAATGATCTTGAAGGTCTCTTCCAATGAAGATGATTCTGTGGTTCTATTAGTCAGAAAAGTATCTTGTTTTTAAGGAGTAGTAGCATGAGTACGATGACTTTTTTTTCATTGCTGTATTGATAATACTATTGTATTAACTTAGAATGAAAAACAGAAAGAGGAAAAAGTAAGGTAATTATTTAAAGATGTGCTATCACTAATAAACTGTTCTCAACTGTGCTGGGATAAGAGAGATCCAATTGTTACTGAATCTACTGCTAATCATATTAATCTTCTTTAAGATATTCCCTTCACTTTTATTTTTTGTTATTTTAGAACAATATTGGTTTTGGCAATATTTATGGTTATTTTATAACAATACTGATCCAATATTAATTGCATTTCCGGTTATTATAGATTGAAAACTTGCAAATGTAGGAGTTTCAGGTTGGGATGTACTTGCATTCACTTTCTCCTCCCACTTCTGCTCCCACTATTTATTTTCTACTCCTCACTCTTGCTTTCCTTTTATGCTCTGATTCTCATCAGATATTTGATTAGGTTGCTCCCCTTTTCAAATACTGTTTGGAGATTAACATTTTATGCAGACTTCACACTGAGAATACCACTATCTGTAAGCTTTACTGTCCCTGATAAATGCCATACACCTCAGTATGAACAGAAACCACTATTTGAGCTCCAATAGATAAAAGAATCCAGGTAGAGTAGAAATATCAAGCTTGCGAGTTTTTTATGAAGTAGAATCTTGGGATTTCTGTTATTTTTTCAGGCAGCTGATACAGCTGAGCAATCAACCAACTGCAGGTGAGAAAGGTCTGAAGGATTAGCCAAATCTTCCTAGACAAAAAAAAAACAAACCAAACCAAAACCCACTAATACAAATAATCAATCTTTATGCACAATGGTGTCTTCTAATGGGAAAGCACCCTTTAGGATTGGTCACCTTGCTGGCAAGGATGGACAGCCTTTGTGTTTCCAGTAAGAGTGGTGCTCCTTCATCCCTGCTGCCCTTCCAGACCCCTTCCAGGGGTCTTTTGCCATGTGCATCAGTTTCCAGAGCCCTTCCATTGAGAAGCCCTCACTGGGAGCTGTTTTGCTTCTTGTTCTGTTTTTTTCAGAGACGCTCTGGTTTGGGTAGGTCTTTTATAACTGTGATGCCTGCTATAAATATTTTCATTTCTTGTATGCAGAAAATAGTGATGGCTATTATCACAGAAATATTGTTCAGAAAAGAATGATTACCTTAGAAATACATTCCTCTTAGTCTGTGGTATCCAGCTCCCAAAATATGTAAGCTTTTAAGGCTTTCATGTAAGCTTTTAAGGCTTTTTTTTTTAATGCTTTTCTATAGCATTTCCTTTCCCTTCATGGAGTTCAGGTGAAAACAAAGCCAGAAAACCAAATTTATCTACAGAGTCTACTTAGAAAGATTTCAGTATTGTACAGCCTGAGGAGGTGTTGCATTAACTGTGTGAGGAGGTGTTGCATTAACTGTGTGAGTGAAACGTTTGCCTGTCAGAGCCCAAGGGCTTGTACTGACACAATTGTGTCTATTCCAGAGGCCAGCTATGGGGCTCTCTCTGCAACAGCCATTACCTGTTTCAGAGTCCAGTTAAGGACTTCTGCTGAGACAGCTGAAAAGTTAAAACAGATAGGTTGGATTTATTAAAGCAACAGAGATGTTTAGAATTGCCATTGATAAATGCACTGACTGCAAAAGGATTATCGAGCTCAAGTGAGGAATTCCTGGGTAACATCCAGCTCAGTTGGAGGTGCAGAACTGAGTTACAGCATTGATATAAAATAAAATAGAATAAAAGAAATAAAGTAAAAGGTACACCATATATTGAGCAGGCAGTTCTTACCAAGAAGGCATTGCTGTCTTGGGTGGAGGAAGAGGACAACAGCCCATTGACTGTCTCTGGTATACTTTTTAGTCTTCTCCCCCCTCAAGAGGTGTATTCCCTTTATGATTTTTATATCCTAATTCTGTCTGTCCCTGCCTTCTAGATGATGTTTAGCATGATTGGGGTGAATAGTTGAGTAGCCTAGACATTTATGTTTAGCATGTATACTCCTTTAGGCTCATTATCATACTCAGGGGTGTAAACTTTAATACTAATTTTGCTGTTAATTAGGTAAAGGTGTCCACTCAGACACACTGGCCTTCAAGGTTTGTTTGTGCCTGTTGGTTTGGCCAAAACAGGGCTGTCTTATCTTCACAAGACTCCCTCCTTCAGCCATTTGGCTGCCAGCTTAGAAGATTTCCAGCCCCAGAGATAGCACAAGAATTTCATGGTCAAAAACCATCTCAACCTTTTTGACAAAGCACACTTAATTAGCTGTATTTCTGTCTCAGGGCAAGATAGGCTGTTATGCCACAGGAGGAAATGGTAATACTCAAATGGTAATAATCAAATCATCTTTATGTTCTCTGGCACTTTAATCCAGCCTGAAGCCATAGGAGTTACCAGTGGGTTAATGCTTTCTAAAAACCACAGGCTAAAATAATAACAGTTGGGAAGAAATTCCACTTTGTCAAGTGAAAAATGTCATCTAATATTGTTATGAAAATCAGGACATAATTCAGTCTTATTTCTTTAATTTCTTTTTATGAAAAGAAGAAGAAAAAATCTTTTAGGTCTAATTTGTTTCCATGATCCACATCTGTGCACTTGGAGTACATTCTTCTTCATAACAGCAGCTGATGAGACAACTGTTGTTTAAACAGGGGTGGAAATGTAAAAAAAAAAAAAAAAAAAGATTTTTTTTTTTTCCCCTTATGTTAAATTTCACATGCTCAAGAAGGCTTTTAAGTACTTCTTTACCTAAAGCAATATCTCTTGACATTAAGGAAGTTGTATCTCGACAGTTGTATCTTGACAGTTGTATCTATAATCAAGAGTTAAGAGTGTGGGAACATGAGGTCTGGATACAGATGAAGAATGGCATAGCCCCTTGAAATTTGTTGAAGGGCTTGCTACAGATTGAAGAGCATATCTTTCCTTACCTCCTCAGTCTTTCTGGTACACCTTTGCTTTCCAGCCTCTCTTTTGCATCTATTCCAATTTCTCAAGAATACCTAGTTTTCTAATGTACTTCACTGACCCTTAAGGAAAGTAGTGTCTTTTTTTGTGTGTGTTAAGGACTCAGGCATGACATCAAACAAAAGTTCTACTCTATGGGGTTCCCCCTCTTCTGTCTTTAGTAGAATATAGCTGGAGCCAAAAGCATGGAAAATATGATTATTTTTTTTAATTATGGCCAACCTATTCATGTAATAGGTGATTGGCTGTGTAGAACAGTGATGTATGCAAAAATCGCAGCATCAATTCCACTTCTGTTTTAGAGTATTTGTTAGGACCATTCTCAAATTTTCACTGACAGACCACACAGATACATCCTATTTTGTTAAGCCTCTTTGAAACATCTGCACTCATTTTGGTTGTACTGTAAATATAGGGAACTGAGGATGTTTGATTTTTTTTTTTTCCTTGGATTATTGTATTCATGGAAACAGGCATTTTTCCTTTCATGAAAAGAAGCAATAGAGTAATTTGCTGTTTTTCTTAGTGCCAGGTGAGAAATTAATCTGCTGTCTCCTTGAATCTGTTTGAGGACATTTGTATCCATCCATAATTTTATCTGTTTTCTGTATAATATAGTAAAAAAGGATTCCAACACTGCAGCTGAAGGTGGAAAAAGGAGCACCTGCACCACATTTCTCACCCTGATTGATTCCTCTGTAAGACAGTGTAGGAGCTACAACTTTTTCACAGCACACTGTCATACACTTTTTCATGAATAAATCCAGGGGCAGCTAAGATGGCCTGGTGATGTGTCAAGCAGACAGAGAATCCAAAATAAATATTTTTGAGTATGGCAGTCACCTGAGGAGGAAGCAGGAATTAAAAGTTAGCATATCACTAGAGGAAGGGGCTCTTCCAGTTGAGACATCTAATCCATGTAATGTTCACTGATTGCATGGTGAAAATTCTCAAATGCTTGAGAGGTTTTCAGCTAAAGTTTCATGAGAAAAGTTGAAGTAATTCCTGCCAGCCAGGATGTACTCCGAGTTAGATAATTTAGTGTGTTCATACAAGCTGAGCAGGTACACTTTCCATCATTCATTGTGGAACCTCTTGGGAACAATTCATGTTGCTCAGTGTTCTTCATCAATTTGTTGGAGGTTTGACCTTTTACTTAATCTTCTGTGGTTTGCTTTGGCACTTCCTGTTGCATAGGCACTTTTTTTGCACATGTTAAGCCTTTGTTGCCACTGCCCTTCCATGTACTCCCAGGGTGAATCTCGAAGTTACGATGGCTTCAGGACTGATGTGAATACTGTCCCTGTGAATGTTCATTTCACTAAAGATCATATGTCATTCAGGCTAGAGACATTTGACTTTTCAGATATTGCAATCTTTTATTTATGATATTTACTATTACCGTTTGAAATTACATTTGTTTAATATACATGCAAAAGATAGAGTTTTAAAAGGTAAATTATCAAAATAGAGCTTGAACTGAATCACAGAATGTACAGCACCCATCTTTATGTAAAATAATTTCTAATATTCATCTTATCCTGGAAAAACTGTTTGGCTCATTACTGAAGTGAAATGTAGCAGCTGCTACAAACAGAGGCTTTAATTTTATTTTATTTTTTTTTCCCCAAAGAGTGTAGTTAGAATTTGACTATTCAATCATTCAGGAAGAAACTGAACAGGAACATAGTGACAGTTTAATTTTTAAAAAGCTGCCATGCCTTTCCAGGTAGCACAATTGGATGCTAGTTAGGAATAACATGACAATCAATAAAAGCATTCTCATCTTAGTTTTCTAGATGTGTTGCTTTCAGCCATATGTGAAAAAAAAAAAAAGTATTTGTTTTCCTTTATTTTTCTTCCTTTCCTATATTACATTGCAGCCTCCATAACACATAAGCTTCAGTAAAAGGAGAGAAAGACAGATTTTGTTTTCAGTGACTTTTCAGTTGGCATTTTTATGTAGCATAACTGACCAGGAGGTTCATACTTCTTTCACAAAGTTACATTCAAAGGTTAAACAATTCAGCCAATGAAACAGGGACTTTAAAACCTCAAAACATTTCAAATAATTCTTAAAAAAACCCTACAACATTTTCACTGAATCCCACAGTGAATCCACACATCCATAGAGTAGACTGATACTCAACAGTGCATATTATAAAGAAATTCAATTTTTGTTCAGGTACATTATTTTCTTTTTTGTTTTTCTTTGTCTCTAGCTCTTGCAGATAACTTCTTTGTAAAGTACATTTAATTCTGCTTTAAGACCAGGAAGTTGCTGGTAAAAGCTGTGGAAGAACTATTCAAAGAACAGAGGAACAAATAAATTTTTTATCATTCAAGTGTTATGTAATTAAGAACAGATTGACATTCCAACAGCATCCACATGTAAGTATTGCTCTCGGTTTTTGTGAATGAATATGCTAACTAAATAATAGCATCCAAGAATGATCATTATTCCTTTGGATACATACTGACTGATATAATAAAAAAAAATGTTCAGAATATTGTTAATATTCTGCAAATCTGAAAAGGTGGAATTATATCTTTTCTGTTCTAATCTATTATTCTCTGTTTGCTTAGTTATGCAAGTTGAAGAGGAGCCCACATTTTCTGTTGTTTACATCCCCAACAAGAAAGAAGATTCATGTGTTTGGCTGTTGTGTCTTCATTTAATGAAGGCAAGACTAATGGAGACCTGAATACTTCCATACTTTCTGGCCCAATTTTACTCTTTTACTGCTTTTTGTGACCAAATCCAATTCAGCTACAGAGAAAAAAACCACCCAGAACTATAACACTGTTTATCCACCTCTCCAGTCTTTTCCCATTATAACTTTGCTATGGCCCTTCCTTTGCTGATGCAGTTATGCCAAACCTTGCTGCTTCTACAAATGCCACTCCTTCTGCTTGTCCAGGGAAGTCTATGTGATGGTTTGATTATAAAATACATTCTTTGCATCCTAGAAGAAAGAAGCATGGGAAAGCTGTTTGCACAAGCTCATTTGTCATTCCTTGAAGTACGTATTCAATAACAGGCTGACAAAGGGTTCCAAGCGGTTCACATTTGGTGGAAAAGGTAATGTTGTGCTAAGAAACAGGATATCATTATTCTACACTCCAACTTGCCAGCAACTAAGAATGCACTGTTCTTTGCAGAGTCGCTGGTCTGAGTGACTTTTAATGTACAGCACAAAATCAGTATTTGCTTAGGCAAGTGTGATCTGGATCTATATTTAGAGTTGGAACCCTTCAAAGAGAAAGATCACCTTTATTTGGATGTTACAGAACAATGTAGTGGGGGTTTTCTGAATGGAGGCTCCCCATTTCCACTACAGAATATTTCAAGCACTCCATGCTTTATGAACTTTGTCTCCAAATAATTAAGATATTAATAATTTTCATGATTGTTCTGCCTTCTCTTCCACTTTTCCCTCACCTTGCTAGTATTAGACTATATATCCATTAAGACTTGATGGTTCACAGTACAACATATGCACTTTGAGGATAAGAGCTCTAAAAGCTTTTGTCATTGTCTATATGCAACGGGAAAAAAAAAGAAAAAAAAGTCCTTTGATTTCAGCAATTATCACTCCTCTATGTTCAAAGCCTCAGTGAAGGATGGTTTGACACATTCTTCCCTACAGAGAAAGTATAAATAGGGAATGGTTGCCTTCTCAGGCTCATAGATATGTGCCATATGTGCCGGCTTTCTGCTAGGACATGAACCATTTCCCATCTGGAAGCCATTGATATGGCACTGTACTAGTGTTACAGAAGTCCCGTGCAAATGCAAGCTTCATTACTGCCATCTCCTAATAGATCTTGGCTCATACATTTGTGCATCAATACCAGCAATAAATATAAAGACATCCTCACCAACAGTCTTGCTTCTTTGAGAAATGCAATAGAGCATGGGATAACACTGCTGTATTTTCTTTTTTTTTGTGTGTGTGTGTATTTTCATTTGTTTATTTGAGAAAGGGATTGTGGTCTGTGTATGTGATTTCAAGATATTTCTTCATCAATAAATGATAAATCTGGAACACAACTGCTGAACTTATTCAGCTGTTTATAGATGGAGTATTATAACTCTTATTTTTCTATTAAGCATGACAATCTTTGAAGTATGTGTACATATAAAGTCTTGCACTGGACAACTATGTATGTATGGAGGCAAGCACAACAGGCTTAAATTAAAACTAAAGTAACATGGACAATTTTCAGCATTTCTCTTTCATTGCCATCTATTTTTCAAATACTGTCTTGTTGCTTTTTTTTTTAGTTTGGTTTGGTTTGGTTTTGGTTTTGTTTGTTTATTTGGTTGGTTTGGTTTGTTTTTTTTTGTGTCATGGTATGCCTTATTATGTTTAGCATTTCTATCTTACCTTGAACTTTATTAGCCAAGACTTCCAAGAATTTTTTTTTGCCTATATGTAAAATGGGAGTTTAATCTAAAAAAACAACATGTGGTCAGGCTGCAATCTACTTTTCAAATAGAGCACAAAATAACAGTTTCCTCTGATACTGAAGGTGACAAACAAGAACTGTATAGAGAGCTATTGAATCAAACAGGTTGTGTGCCAGCACAGGAGGGTTCCCAAAGCTTTACAAACAACAGAACTGTTAGGCTAGCAGCAGGAAAATTTGGAAAATAAACTGCCATGGTTTTTAAGGGGTATTTTTTTTGATTCTGCTCATAGCACCAGGTTAATCCATGCACCAACATTAGCTGAGAAATATAATAATAGTATCAATAATTCAATAACATTTGAAGCTTTTGTGCAACAGCCAGACACGTTGATTGATTTGCAGAGAGGTAGAATCTTTTACTACCACTTGATGTACGTAACTTTTGTTTCTGTTAAGGAGCTTGGTGGCTTAGATTTGTAGTTGATGTTACCTTGTTAGCAGATCAAGCAATTGACAACATCATCTAATCCCTTTCAGTCTGATTCTGTGGGAATGACATGCCTGGAAAAGCAGGAAGGAAATTTTTAAAATATATGAGCATGCAATTAGAAGAACATTTTATCTATTTCAACATTCAGTAAGAAACTGCCTGCTTTGCAGTGCTTGCAAGCAGCTGCAACTAAAATAACCAGAAGTTGTTGCATCAGATAATTTCATGTCAATATGGTGGCCTGGTGCCTTTTCTAGGCACAGAGCGGGAAATAGCACAGTAAAGCATTTTTGTGGGATATACACAGAGTTTTTAGGACCCTTCATAGTATTTGTCTAAATGGCATTGAATAATTCATGGTCAGCTAATCAGTTAATTAGTGTTTCATTCCAGTGAAACCTGTGCTATCTCTGAATTTGTTTTTCTGTCTTTTTGCTGTCACATTACATTCTGAAAAAATGATTAATCAAAGTCCTACCTCTTGCATCTAAATTATTTCTCTGCAGCATTTTTCCCAGTTTACAAAAAAAATATTTTTTCCAATATCTGTCCTAATTTTCTAAGTGTCTTGTTTTGTTTTGCATGTCCCACCCCATCTGTAACAAAAACTCTGCATCTCAAATGCAATGAAATGAATCTTAGCCGTGTAGGATTCACGGTGCTAAGAGCAGTAGTGGAGAGGTTGGAGGTTTTTTTGGTTAGTTGGATTTGGTGTGTGTGGTTTTTTGTTCGTTGGGTTGTTTTTGTTATTTGGTGGTGCTTTTTTGTTTTTGCTTGTTTGGTTTGATCTTGGTGTTTTTTGGTTGGTTGTTTTTTGGTTTTGTTTTGGTGGCTTTTTGTGTGTTGGTTTGTTTGTTTTTTTTCTTTGTTTTAATTTTTAAACTATTACCATGAAGCAGAGCTCAGCAGGGTCCCTATTTTTAGGGCCAAGGATAAAGTTTAGCAAGTACATTTGAGATTTTTGAGTTGCCAGACAAAACACCATATCCATGCACAGGATGAAGTGAGTACATGTAATTTCCATGCCTTAGCTTTTCCTTGCTGCTCTACAGACGTGTACCAAAACTTTTGTGGTTTGGGTTTTATTGTTAATATGAGTTGGGTTTTTTTCTGGATTACTCCTCTGGATTACGACACCATTTAGAATGTGAATTTTTTCTGCTTCAAAATTTCAAAATACAGCAAATTTTTTTTTTTTTAACTTATTCTCCCTTGCTTTATTGCTTTTTCTTTGGCAAAAATATTTCTCAGAATTAAAGGTAGGAATGCAAGTACCAAAAATACTAGTTTACTCTATAAAATAGCCAAGTATTTGTCTGTGTGGCCATCCATTATACTACATGATCACCAAGGTCTAGCAGTCCTCTATTGTAATCTGCAATTTTGCCATCACTTGGGTCTTTACACTGAGTTTGAAAGAGACAACAAAGAGCAGAGAAAATCTGCAGATTAGAATTTATGTAATTTTTATTTACAATAATACTTAAAAATTTTTTATTTCCACAGATTCAATATTAAAAAAAAAAAAAAAAAAAAAAAAAGCTGTCCCTGATTTTGAAGTAAATATAGGAATTAAGTACACATGACCCCCCTATTGCATTGCCCTGCAAAGAAGTGAGAGATCATGGTACTGTGAGGGCCATAATCAGTTTGCATGCTCAGGGCTGAGGTCCATGATGCAGCATCTCTTGAACTCCCACCCTTATTATGCCCAGTTTCATATCATCAGACCTGTTTGAGCTGGAGGACGGCAACTGCAAGCTGACACAACAGACAGGAGATTGTTTCTCTGTCCCTCTGGCTGCTTTATTACATTGTAAAAATAAACAGGTTGTTCTTACCGAAAAGCTATCCATAATCCAAAAATTATTAGTACCAGTTTAGGTTAACAACTAAAGCTAACGTCTTGAACCTTGCTGCCCAAATACCCAGGAAGCCATCACATAATCAATCACATGTGTCTCTACAAAGCTACTGAGTTATGGTCTCTGTTAGTGCTCCTCTACAAAGACAAAGTGTAATGGTCTGTCTTCAAATCACTAGTGCATGAACGCTACTCAGGGTCTGGAAGGAGTAGAGATTGCTTGCTTACCTGGCCACCACAACTGAAATACAGGGTAGAGTAAAAGCTGGCGACCAGTAGTAAGGCTCAATCACTTCTGTATTTCTCTGTCTGACTTTGTCAGTGATCCACTGGCTTGCTACTTGGTTTAAACAAAAGGCTCTGAATTTGTATTTTACAAGAAGTGATAAAACCTTGTAGGCAAAAAAAAAAAAAAGACAAAGTTCAGAAAGCTGTCTTTTTGCTCTTTTAGGTTATCAACTCCTCATACACCCAACCAGGAAGCAGTGTACTTTCAACAGTAGCTGATTAGGCATGAGGGATGGGCAAAGCCTTTGTGCACAAGGCAATGATAGAGTAAATGTATCTCTTTAGAGGGGATAGAAGAGCAAGGAGTGGGAATTTTATTATCCATTCCCAAAATCACCTTAAGTCTAAAAGTAAGGATGGTTCTAAAAGTAAGGAAATGGCAGAAATTAAGAACATCACATAGATTACAGAGTGCAAGATGTGTAGGTTTCATGATCCTTTTCTGAGCCTGTGTATTAACAACACAGGAAGAGGCAGGGATTTCATTCTAAGAGAGAATTGCTTCCAACTGATGGTTATTTTGGAAGTTCTTGTAAGGAGCTTTGAGTCTGTGACTATTATTGCCTTTAACAGGCATGACTAATGACAGGAAAATACACTGTTAGAATAATTTCTTCTTTCCCTGACAGTTGTTATGTCTTTTTCCACCATTGTTTCATGGCCCAAAAAATTAAGGTAGCTATGGAAATGCAGAAACATCCCCAATGTCTTCTTCACTCAAGTTTATTTTTAACATTATTGAATCTACTGAATGGTGCTTCTGAAAAAAAAAAATCAGAAAAAAAAGCTTCGGAAAAAAAAAATCAGAAAAAAAAAGATTCAGAAAAAGATTTTTCTGAATATCCTTTCTTATTGTGTGAAAGGTGCAAATGGGGGTTGACATAAACATTCAGCCAGATGTGATTTAAAAAAAATACTTCTTCCTAAGAATATGTAAGGAACACAAAATATTCCTACTGCATGAAAGTTTTCCCAAACTGTCTATCTAATATTATGAACTGAATCAGTGGCAGCTCAGTTTCTGAAATAAGGAAAATATGGTCATGTGTCTTAGCATGAGAAACACTAGTTTAGGGTGTTAGAGTCTTTGAGTACATGCTATTGCACTCTTACACAATCACAGCTCTTGCAAGTGTCAAATACTGAAGTTTGTAAGAACTGTTCAATTTCAATACCTTGAGAATGACAGATACTTGTATTCCTAAATAATATCTTAGGAGGTTAACTTTAGAAATCAATTTTTTATGTCTTTGACAGCTACTTTATCTAAAATCTACATACGTTAAATAAAAGTGTCTGTCTTCTTACTGTGCTGTGTAAGGTCATGTTAAAAAACAGAGGTGTTACTGAAATGCCATTGTTCTTAGACTGGTTTTAGCAGGGGCACATAAATAATGATCAATGCCATCAGTAAAAGTGAAAACATAATTTTGAAAAAGGTAAAAACTTTCTATCTCTGTCACTGTAATGAGATGAAATTTTCTTCCTTCCCTTTCCTTCTCCTCTTCTCCTTTTTTTCCTGGTCCTCTCAGTTTTTCACAACAGCAGTAAATTTCATTTCACAGGTAATTTACGTGTATTTTGAATCCAGTAGAATTTTGAAAGGCAAACTTGTCAGGATGGGGACACCCATTTTGGGGGTGGGGGGAGGAAGGCATGCATCACTCCCCCCCAAAAAAAAAAAAACCAAACCGAACATTGCACCATTGCTATTTTACATCAAAATAGCTGACACTTTGCATATATATATGCCCTGAATATGATTTCTTATCAAAATCATCTTTCTTTAATGAACGCTCATTGCAAATCTCAGACCCTTCTGTCAGTCGCATATAAAATCTCTGGAATTGTCCCAAATTCTTCTGTATGAAATGGTTCTATAGAACATATACAGTGTCCGAAGTCACAGACCTTTCGGTGTTACCAAAACTTCCTGTGCACTGTGGGGAATAAATTATGCAAAAATCTTATCAATGGACACAACAGTAGATAAGATGAGAACCATTCAAATAATTTACTTGAAGAAACTGAAGTAGACCTAGGAAAACAGTTTGCACATGAGTAAGTGACTTACTCCTCAGTTAGAGGAGTTGTAAAATGGTTTGCTTTCTAACAGAGACAACCAGCTCAATAACTGACATCCAGAAGCACTTCTGCACAACATAAGCCTTAACACCTTGCAGTAAATCAGCATCGTTTCTCAGTCAGTATTTTCCTTCATTAGTCAACTCTTTCTCAGTTCAACAAAAATATTGAAGAGTTAATATAGGATTGGTTTAAGACACGATTTCTCCAGAGAAGAGAGGGAGAAGGCAAAATACTGAATGTTAAGTTTTAACATAATCAAATGAACCAGTTTAGGAAAGCATCTCTATTAAGCTTTTACCTTAGTGTCTTTCTAAATAAGGGTCTAAATTACAAATTAAAAAAATTAACCTGTCTATGGGGAGTAAGGTTGAGTTTCTGCTAAAATAAATCTTATGAGGAATACTTATCAAGAAAAAATTAACTGTAACATATAAAAACCAAAATGAGGTTATTTAGTGATTACATTTGAAGGGTAGAGAATTTATTTGTTTGAACAACGAATATTTTACTTGTAAAATATTAATATAATACATAATGCAGTGTTAGCAATGAATAGAAGCAATTTGCTCTTACAGTAATAAGCATATACAAAGAGAGATAGACAGAGATTATCCTGATCACATGAAATGAAACCTAACCTAATTAATAACAAGTTGATATTTGTGAAGTTGTTTGATTTTTATATATTTTTTTATTTATTTTTGTTTGTTTTTTTTTAGGGGAACCTTAGGCCAGATGGTAACTAGCAACTGCAATATCTTTCTGAGATGATGGAGAAATGACTTAAACTCTCATCTTGCACAGTCATGGACAATGCTCCACAGAGCTTTTGACATCTCTGACAAGTGGTTTTAATGCCAAATTATTGATATTTTTAAAATATTTTCTCTCGATGTTTCCATCTGAAATTGCTCTATTTGTGTGGACCCACGATGTGATCACGTCTTCCACAGCCACATGACCATGATGATCATTACTATAACTGTTTTTTTTAGGATGATTCACTTCTTAATCCATTGATTATTTAATAAATAGCAGATCTACTTGAGGATTTCCCTTAGAAAGATTACTTCTGGCCATGCGTTTATAATCCTTACCTGAAATGTGATGAAACTCAAATACCCATGTGGAACTGTTTTAGAATTTCTTTCCTTGAGCTTGACCAGAATGTTCTCCTTGAAGACAAAAGTCTCCTTCTAAGGACAGTTTTACCGAAGCAATTCCATTTTGGCAGGTTTTTTCCTACTCAGTCAGTATTTGCCAAGGTAAATGGAATCAACAGAAAATTTCTGACAGATTTCTGGTCTCCCATGTAAATCAAATTTATGTTTGTTTGTGGTTTGGGTTTTTTTTCTGTAATGCTGTGAATTTTTTTTTTTATTTATTTATTTTTTATTTTTGAATGTTCTTTTTTTTTAAAAATCAGTCCTTAGTATTTTTCTCCTAATTCCAGTTTGAAATAGGCAAAACACCCTCTGTATATTGAGAAAGAATGAGATAAATCCAAAGAAGTAATTCTCTGCAGGAATGGATGAAATTAGGTATCTTGATGAGTTTGTGCATTTAGCTACAGCTTTGTGAGAAAGCTAAAATAAAATTACATCAAATTATGTTGTACAGGACATTATGTGTATGTCCCATTTAATTAACAGTGAGAATAACAATTTATGGATGAATGAGGAATGGAATGTAGATGAGTAACAGGGTATCTTTGTCTGGTGATCCCAGTATATTAGACTGATATGTTAATGCAATATATGCTCATCATGTTGAATTTTAATTTCAATTTCTTTGTGGAACTGGCAGTGCAGAGAAAAGAAAGAGAAATACTAATGAATGTGTTGACTTCTAGATTTTTTTTCTTTTATGAAGGGCATCAACAGGGGTATAGCAAATTCTCAAATAGAATAAATAATAGTTTGAGTCAACTGTACACAATTTTTCTAGAACATTTATTCTATAGAAGCAAAATATTGCAGACCATGCTTACCCAAGCCACAGTCTGCCACATGCCCCATTGGGACTTTGCTTTTCCTGTGTAGGTTTCCCAAAATTCTTATAGCTGCCATTATTATTTCCTACTAGCACACAGCAGCTGCTTTGTGGTTTTCTGGGAAATGTTGAGTAGTCTTTAGGGGAGACAGTGAAAGCTTAAAAAACCCCAAAATAATAAAAAAAGAAAAATCAATTCAAGGTACTAGATCTTCCTTTTTTTATGAAGGGTCTAAGAAACAGCAAGGTGCACAGCCAGATAACCCGCTGCCTATTTACAGAGAGGGCAGAAGAAACCTTGCAGAAAATGCTAAGGAGCTGTTGTCATTGTGTCACTTGGCAGCATGCTAAATTGTCTGATCTTGTAGAAAGTTGTCAGGCCTATCTGTATGCACAGGTTCTGCATTCTTCTGACAATGGCCTTTAACTGAACATAAGGCAACACATGTAGATTATTTTATTTTTTTTACTGGTCAGTGAACACAGCATTAAAGAAGTTTCAGAGTTCTTGCAGATACATCAGATGCAAATATCAAAACTCTTAACAGTTAAAGCTTCTTTCCAGAGGCAGAGCTGGCCCATAAATGGGACAGAAGGCAAATCTTTTCTCATGGAAGTTCAACGTGTTTCTCAAAGGCTGTTTACAGGATGGGACTAAGGACAGATTGATGATGAGACCCTGCTTCAATGTTACATATTGGTAGGTGATACTGAAGCATTTAATTAAAAAAAATATTTACCTTTAATTGCTATTTTGTTAAAAAGGGGGGGGCTTGGGGTTTTGCTTTGCTTTTGGTTGTTGTTTTTC
>JANHFX010008734.1:22375-43674 GCA_027560015.1 Chloroceryle amazona
AATTTAGATTATACTAAAAAATAATAAAAAAAAAATAAATTTGTTTTTATTTGTTGTGGTGGTGGGGGGGGGGGGGGGGGGGGGGAGAAATAACCCTTAGAACAGATTAGAATCTAAACCTAGTAAAAGAGTTTAAATCTGTGCCAGAAGAGGCACCTGAAAGAAGCTGTCAGCCCTGTGTCTGTATTAGGCCTTGATTAATTCTGGAAAATATATTTATTTCCTGAATTTAGGAAAATAAAAATTTAAATGGATGCTCTAACTCTAAGAGCAAACTTGTGGTCTGAAGTGAATTATTGTGGCATAAAAGTATAAGGCCAAGCTGAGTTTGTAATCAACTATATGCACTTGTCTTCTGAATGCAAGCCTTGGACTACAGGAGTTTCTTTTTAGCAGTTGTTCTCGGCTGGTCAGCAGAACTAATTGGGAACCAACATGGTACAAGAACTACTTCAAAAATTAAGTAGGTGTTTGTAAAATGCTTAGAGAAGCTTTCATGGAAAGTACACTGTAACAAGTGAAAAATGGTAACATTACTGAAACTGTTAATTTTAGTTGTTTGGTATCAACTGGCAGTATTCTGGAGGTACTTTAAAAATATTTATCTGGGAGTGTTTTAACAGATATTTCAGCAGTGTCTGTTGATCCTACACTTTGTATTATACCATTCTGAAATTATATGTATTTTTTAATGCTATAATTCAGAATGCCTTGCTAAGATATGAGATCTTAATTATATCTAATTATAATTTTGTAATTTTTAATTTCTTTCACACAATTAAACTTCTACTAAAAACCCAGCAAAAGAAATGGGATTTAAAACTGGACAATTTAATTTTCATTTCTGACATCCAACTACTTATCTTATTGAGCTTTATCAAGCATATATTTAAACAACATTTTTTTTTGTCAGAGTGATCACCAACAGCCAGTCTAAATAGTCTCAATTTCCCCACTGCTTGGCAGCTCTTAATGTCAGTCTTCCATAGAAAGAGCAGTAGTAGTTTTTCTGGAGGAATTTGCCCTTCTATAATGAGCTAGAGTAAAATGGCTGTCTGATTCCATAGGACACTTGACTAGAAAGTAAACCTGCCGAGGCTTAAACTTTTATGAATCAGCCTTTTAATGACAGGCTCCCACATTTCTGGTATCATTTTTTTGCCTGGGGTGTAGGGCATCCCTCTCCTGTGCCTCACAGCCATGAGATTGGTAATATTTAATCCTAGACAGACATCCACTGCTGCAGATTCCTGCAGTCAACTAGCATGGCTAGAGACAGGGGTAGGGAAGCTTTTCTGTGGCTTAGTTTTTTCCCCTGGTAATCTAATGTATATTAAGGAACTCAAGAAAAAAAAAAAATCATTCTGTTTCAGTCGATAAAATTGCCTCTACCAATGCTTCATTCTGTTACTTATGTTCTTGCATTTCTGAGAAGACATGTTACTGAACATATTGGACAGGGGGAAGTGTGTCTTCCACATAATGAATTGCATGTCTAATTGTGCATCTTTTGATCAGTATTTCTAAACTTGGACATATCTGCTTTTCTAATCAGTTATGCAATCCAACCAGGAAACCTTTAGTAGGTTGAGGTGGCAACGGTGAAAAAATGTCACTGTACCCTTTACCTTAATCTTGTGCTGGAAAAAAAAGCATGCTTCTGCTTGAAAAAGAAAATTAAACAGAAGGATATCATCCTTTCCAGTCACATGCCTTGTGCAGCAAATTAAATACATCTTCTATTGCAACAAATAACTGATTACTACCCTTACAGATAATACTATTTGCAGCTCATCTGGAAGAGAAGCTTTAGACCATTTCATGTTATGTTCAGGCAGAAGAAAAATGTATATGGGGAATGTAATACATCAAAATTGTGTGAAATTGAAGGCTATAAATAAGGATACAGTTATTTCACTTCTCTGGGGACTACATGATAGAAAGATTGAATGGCACATTGAAGGTCATTCATGACATATATTTTGTTCTTAGTTAAATAACAAGGGCAAAGAAAGAAATTACTTTGGAAAAAAATGAGATCTTAATGGTAAAAGGAACAATATCTGATATATATAGCAGTGATATTGAAAAAGGAGTAAGAGAATAAAATCTTGGTTGTGTGATCTGTGCCTTCTCAGGTTGATTAGAGGTTTCAGTGGCAATCCAAGCTTTAAAATGCTTTTAGTTTTTTGTATTCTGAAAACTGGAATGTTTTCCTTGGTTTGAGGAAATCTGTATAAAAATAAAATCTCTTGTAGTCAAGTGCAAAATAACATTTGAGAATGTGTTTCAATTTTCGAAACATTATCAGAACTTGCAGGATAATTTAAAGTATTTTGAAAGTCAGTGTCATTTGTATGCTTTTATATATAGACATAAGTAAACATAAAATGGTATGTGTATTTTTTCCCCTACTCCATGTGCTGTGATGAAAACATGTATCAGAATATATTCTGATAATTGTAGGTGGATAGGTGGACTTAATCTTCTAATTTTGTTCCTTCTCAAGTATTCTTTGCGTCTTTTTTGTGTGTGTGTGTCTGTGTGTTTGTTGTTGGTTTTGGTTGGTTTTGGTTTGTTTTTTCAAGTAGATTGTGATATTCTCCTAGTATTGTCCTCCAATATTTGAGCAGCTTTCTGTCATGTCTCATGGCATGACATTGTGCTATATTGAGTGAGTCTTGGTGGATTGAGCTAGCCTCACTCTTCCCCCCTCCCCCCCTCTTTGTGTGAGTGGCATCTTGGGCACTCTGGTATGGGAGCTTTCCCCTTGATGAGTAAGTATGTGCCCATTTTGGTTCATCTCTCTTTAAGGTGACTTGAGGAGTGGAATAAGCAATGTAGTTGTTTGTAAAGCACATAGTAGCATCTTATCAGGATAACACGCCTGAAGTTATAAAAACAATACAGCCATTAGTAACATAGTCTGGGAAACTATCAAAGAAAGTCTGAAGTGGTAAAGGACCACAAGGCACGCCAAAAACTAGAAAGGTGAAAAGTACAATTAAGAGGAAGAATCATAGAAGCATTCTTTTTGGAAGAGACCTTTAAGATCATCAAGACCAACCATTAACCCAGCACTGACTTCAATCTTCCTCCCAGAGCCCACCGAAGGATGACAAGAGCCCACTACCATGAGAATGTGCGCATGCGATAATGGGTGGAGAGTTAGATATAATGACTTCTCAGAATTCTACCAAATATGTAATAGGTTTCCTGGAAATGTAATGCATATGTATGTAATCTTTCTATAAGAATTGATTGTTGGTGAACCCCGGCATGTATGTTAGAAGAGATCTCCCACATGCCCAGAACAGTAATAAACACATCTGCTTTATCACCTTCCACAGGTTATAGAGTTTGTTTCTGCATGTTAAAGGTTTAGGAATTAGTTGTGTAGTAGTTCATTCCCACCAGACATTCCAATTTGTATTTGGTCAGGAATGTTGGGCAACTTTGGTTGCAATAAAGCCCACTGTGGATGGCAGCTGCTGTTTGGTGTGTGGGTGCCTCTGTGACATTATTGACCTAATTGACAGGATGTTGATAGAGAATTGCTTTGGAGGCACAACCATGCGCCTTCTCCCGCAGATGTAAAATGGGAGAGGGAGAAGCGATCCAACCCCATCGAGGTCGTGGTGAAGCTGGGAGAGGTCCCGGTGAGCTTTTGGAGTGGGGCTGATCAAGGGGCTCTGTGCGCTGTCCTGGTGCCTGTTTGGTTCAGGTGCAGGAGCCTCTGGGCTGTTGGAATCTAAAGCATGGTGCCTGGAGAGAGAATTGAAAAGAGGAAAGGAGTGGAGGTGTTTGTTGTTTGAGCTGATGGTAGCACAGACGAAAGATTCCCCCAGGGCTGTCCAAATCCACTACTTAATAGAGGGAGCAGACCCCGAGGATTCAGATGGAGACAGCTGGGGAGACCCTGACGAAGAGACTCCTGATGGAACAGAGGGAATGGAGGAAAAGAAGATGTGACCTGTTATTAAAACAGAGATGCATCGGGACTTCATGGTGGGAACTCCCACACCACTCTGCTTACCACCCCCCGGTCAGGATTTGATCTCAGTGACCTCCAGGACAGATTTTCTTGCAAAATGGTTGAAACCAAAATGGAAGATTTGTGGAGACCCTCTTTGGTGGGAGGCTATTGGACACTGCTGAGTAATGATGAGGCTGACAGGGTTTGGGGTCCCGAAGTGTTTCTGAGTGACAGGCTGGCAGGAGACTAGTTGATCACATCCTGAGTGGCTCATTGGGCTGGAGGTCCACCCAAAGGATTGGGGAGAGATGGTGGTGGACTGTCAGAACTGATGCTGGCAGTACAAAATGCTGCCCGTATCCAGGCGATGTACAAGAGAGGTCGGTGCGGGACCCCGATGGATGCCCCGGTGGACCCTGACCCCCTCAGACTGCTCATTAAAGGGCTCACAGACATTTTACAGATAGACTTCCAGGCTCTGAGAGAAAGAACTCAACAGATCATAGAACCTAACCAGGAAAACCCATGGAATCCACTCACATAGTTGATGCCTTGGGCAGAGATATTCTCCAATATAGACATATGGGTACGAGATGGGCTGGGATGATCCAGGCAGCAGGTGGTGTCTCCCTTGAAAATGTGTTTGTATGTTGAATATTGGAATGATGATCCACAATGAGCACTAAATCTTACTGAGACTGCACCCCCTTTTAACTTTGGAAGCAGGAGGTGACTGTACCACCACTCCAAGGAAAGCAGTAGTCTGGTGACTGTGGTCACAGGGTGGATTGTGGTAGGTGCAGTCCCCCCAACAGACAAAACAGACAAAGCAATCAGGGTGTGCTGGAGAGGTTTGGTGCCTCAGCCATAAAGCTTCCCCTCCCAGTGCTTAACTGGTGCTTCAGGGTCTGGACACCTTAGTAAACAGGCTCAGGGCCTAGGCTTGTCTCCTCAGCCAGCTGGAATGACCACGGTGCACCCTTGACTGGGGTATAAACGGGGTCCTGCCTAAGAGCCAGAGGAGTTGGCTTTTCGCAGAGCAGCAGCCCTGTCAGCTGGACCCTCCCCTTGGATGCGCTATCCAAGGATACTCCCATGGGTTGAGGGAGTCTCTGTGGATTGGGTGAGCCTTTGGTAAGGCTCATTCCTCTTTGGGTAAGTGGGATCTTGGGCACTCTGGTGTGGGAGGTTTCCCCTTGATGAGTGTGTGCACATTTTGGTTCATCTCTCTTTAAGGTTCAGGAATTAGTTGAGTAGTGGTTAATTCCCACCAAACATCTGAATTTGTCAAAAGGAGTGCTGGGCAACTTTGTTTGCAGTAAACCCCCATTTTAGGTAGCGGCTGCTGTTTGGTTTGTGGGTGTCTCCATGATAAACATAAAGAATAATTTCATTTAAAAAAAAAAAAGAAAAAAAAGAAGGCATTTCAGAGAACACTACTTAAAGGTCATATAAGTCTAAATATAATACTTTTAAGATAAGGTGACACAGAAGCTCTACCCTCTGCCCCTTAACTTCTGGAATTTACTGAAAATGGCCATTATTAAACTGTAAATGCTACAGTATATATATTTTTTTCTGTAGAAGAGGACTGGGAGAATGATTTACGTAAAATGGTAGTGTATACATGTTTTGCCGCATTGTGTGCTATAACTGAAGTTAGAACACTTTTTTGTCTCTCAGGTATTTTTGTATCAAATCTCCTTGTCAGATAATACTGAAATATTGTGTTGAGCTGACTGACAATGTATTCAAGTTTACACAGAATTTCAGAAACATGTTAACTAAATTAAGTTGAGAAGATAAATTAAGAGGAAAATAACAAGTTGAAACTCTTGCGTTTCAGAAAGTCTAGTCAAGATCCGTTGGCCTCAGATGTCCTCTGTAATATGTTGGTTTTCAGTGCTGTAGTCATGCCATGTCAGTTCAGTGTTTGTGCACCTATGGCTTAAGAAAGCTGGGCACATATCCTCTTTATGATCCATTTGGAGCAGTGGGATTTCTGTAGAAGTTTTACTTTGGACAGAAAATTGTCACTTTATAAACCCTTTCTGACAGCTTTTGTTTCTGTTTTTTGAATGGAGAAGAAACACAGAACTTTGTAACCAAAGTTATGTAACCTGTGTTATCATGCCAGGGTAACCACAGAATAGGAGAGTTTAGCAGTAAATTGTATGAGGTTCGGAAAACAACTTCATGTAATGTTCCTGCATCCAGAGGAGGGATGTGATTTCTTTTTACAATCTAAACCGATTTTCTTGTCCAATAAAGTAGTAGAATGTTTGTTATGGATTCCACAGCCCCCCCCATCCCCTTATTGTCTTGCTGAAGATTTCAAAATGCTTTTTCAAATGATCACATTTTTTTGGTATGATCAACTTAAAGTAATTCTCTTTCTCATTTCCAGCTTGTGTGGCTGCACGGGAGGATGTATTCTTCAGTGGACCAGGTGTTCTAGTGATTTCTCATTATGATTTTCTAGGATTTTAACAGAAACCATCCAGCAGAAAAAAAAAAAAACAACAATATCTGGGGAAAAAAAAATACATGTAGCCTTTTAAAATCTTTTGAAGAATCAATTGCACATTGAAATCTGGTAATCCTTGTGTCTTTTACAGTTTGATTTATATATGCCATGATCCAAAGCTGCTGTGATTCGGGGTGATGTATCCTCTGCCTCCAGCTGTCCTGTGAGCATATGTTTCTTGAGCAGAAGAATGTGCCACAAATTCTGACAGGCCTCTTCACCTTAACATGACCAGATGCTGTGCAACACTGACATTGTATTTTTCTAGCATGTACTGAGGAGAAAAGACAGCTAATCAGATTTTTTGTTGCTATAATAATGGCATATAAGGTCACTACTGACTCAACAGAATCTTATCTTTGAATCTTATCCTTGATTACTACCATACATAGTTAATAAAGTCTCTGAAGATATTTTGCCTCTCTCCTGATAGGAAAGGTAAAGGCAGCTGGTACTAATTTTTATAGCTTATTCAGTGGGAGATATTTACAGTTTCCAGATTTTGATGAATTCTGTAATAATAATAACACCAACAAATCAGAAAACTGTATTTAAAACTAATTCGCTTATAACATCTATAGCACTTAACAGTGTTTGCTCTCTACACCTCCTGGTTTATTTTAATGTATGCTTACTTTTGATATAATACTATCTTGGAGTAAGACCTGACTATAAACTAGCTTTTCCACTCCTTGGTCTACATGGTGCTGAGGGCTTGAAGGAAACCTGGGTGCAACAGGAGCCAAGAGACACTTTGGTTATCTTATGCTGTAAAGTTTCTAGTCTTCAGTGTGGATGGAGCCAAAGACTACACTGGCTGTACCCTTAGGAATGTCATCTTTTCCATTCTTCTTAATGTACAAAACAATAACAAGTCAAACAAAAAAACCCTTTCTTAAAAAAGCCAGATTTTTTTTCTGATGTGTTTCTGGGGTCTGTTTAAATGAGCAGAAGTTGAGAGAGTTGCATGAAATTCTGTTGAAAACTGCTTTTTTACATTCAACAGAATTATGCATGAAGTCACGTTGGTCTGAGCCCAGCGTGGTTGATAAAGATAGAAGTTTCAAGCTGTTAGTAGAGAAACTTTCAGCCACTGCTCAACGTAAAACATATTTCTGTATCTCTCTGTATTAAGCTAATAAGGAAGCAATCAGATCAGTGCTTGTGACTATTTCCGCCACATCTGTTTCCATGGTGTTCTTTCCTGCTGTTCCCCCTCTTTTACCTGCAGACACACTCACACACATCCTTGAGATGTGGAAGGGAGGGGAGGAAAAAGACACACAAATGGCAGTCCCTCCTTCACCTCTATAGGTCTCACATACCATTTCATTTTGGATTATCATCCAAGATGCATTATTCTCATCCACATATTTAGTTAGGGATAGCTCATTAAATAACCTTCACAAGGCTAGACAAGATTTCTGTCATGGTTTGGACAATAAACTGACATCCTGCTTGTGGCTTCACAATTTCATGAGGCTGTAAATTCTATTTACATGGTTCTTTTGAATTGTGGAGCTAACATCAAAAGTTAAGGCCAGCTTCAATTCCTACTTAATTTCTACTTAATTCTCAAGAATATACAGACAAAACCTTGTTGCTTCCACTTTAAAATGTTGCAACACACTTGAAATGGGTAAGGTATTACTTAACATATACATCAAAAAATTACAGTTGAGTGAAGTAAATACTGTATTGTGAATTACTGAGAAAATTCGAATTCACTATTTCCTTCTATGTGAAGGAAAGTGTGAAGAATTCTTAGCAAAGAGTGAAGAATTCTTAGAAATATGTGTGAAGATAGGTGTTAATTTGGGGGATTTTGTCATTTCTTTTGATTGTTTTTCAACAAATTGGTTGATATTCAACACATAAACAGAAGCTTCTTCTAGAAAATGAGTTACTGGTAAAGGAAAAATAAAAGACCCAAGAAGTAGAGTCTGCACCCCTTTTAGTGCTCTTGCTTGTTGAACAAGGTCTTATGTCCTTGGAAACCTAAATTTTCACAGATGAAATCATTTCACGGGTTTTGACAAGACTTCTGTAAGGAAAGTTGGTTGTTTTTTGGGCGAGGGGTTTTTTTACTTTTTCTCTCTTTTTTTTTCCCTACCCCCCCTTTTTTTTTTCATTGTTTTTTTTGTTTGTTTATTTGGTTTTGGTTTTGGTTAGTTGGTTGGTTTGCTTTGCTTTGCTTTTGTTGTTGTTACACTTATGCACTGTTCTATCCTTTCCAAGCCTGGCATGGTATTAAGGGACTTTACAGCAGATTCCTCTCCCTGTTTTTTTTCTGTGGCGATTGGAGTTAGAGAGAGACCTTGCTGACAGGTTTTTTTGTTGTTGTTTTAAAATAGCCTTGGAATGAGGTTATCTTGTCTTAATTTGTAAAAGAGAAAAGGTTTCTTTAGCTCTAAAATGAAATCAATACCTGTCATCTCGATATATCCTACATCTTAAGCAATTTACTTGCAGAAGTACAAAGTCTAGAGCAATATTTTATAGACATATCTCCTTTCATTTGTATAATGGTCATGGGCTGTTCAAAGACTGGTAAATGGATGAAACAATACATCATCATTATTACATGAATAGTCTAAGTGATATCAATAGTAAGCCACTAACAACAAATTAGACCTCATTTTATCTGAATGTTGCTTAAAATTGTTGTGGTAATCTATGCAATCTTAAATAGTTTTGGTGTGCTATGGAAGATGTGTGTTAGCTGCCAGCCTGGTATAGGTGTACTGTATTTTTCTTTGGTAGTTTTAGAGTTCATATCTAAGGCATTCAACACAAGCAATGTGCTTCATATGAAATCAGAAACATTTAGCACCCTTTAAAAAAAACCCAACAAACTACAAAAATTAGTTTCCAAAGTCTGATTTTCAAAATTTCATTTTATTTTCTTTTTACCCCTCAACACATGAATATAATTATTTTCCCATGCTCAATGCATGAGGCTCTGAGCAACTCCCTGACCTAAACAAGAAAAATTCTACTTCTTTAAATAGTGCCAACACACAGTATATGACTCTCTTTAATAAAACTTTCATTTTTTTTCTTTTTTTTTTTCCCCAGCAGGTACCCTTGCAGTTTGAATAGTTGTAGAACAAAGGTATTTCACCACAACCTGAAAGACTTGAAGAGTGTTTTACCATCAATAGCACCTTTTGACGCTGAGTTGAAAGGAAAAAAAAACAACCAACCAAACCAACAACATATATATAGAACAATAAACCAAATTCTGTCGGAAATGGTTAGCTTCCTATTGCTGAGAGGCAGGGGTGTGAATTGAGCCTGCTGGCCTGGCAACCTACTTTTACATCCTTGGACTCCAAAGCAGATTTGCTGTTAAGTACACAGGGAATTGCATAAGAACTGGCAATCAATCTGAAAGTTCATTTAGCCTGGAACACTGTAGCCATCAGGAGGTGTGCAGGGAAGAGTAAACATACAGTCATTCAATACACAGGCATATAATAATTCAGATACATAGCAATACTTTTCCAGTGTATACTCACAACTTTCAACAATTTGTGGTTCAAGTCTTCCTTGGCTAGAGGAAAAATACTTTGTATTACTTTACAGGCAGAGCTGTCTCCACCTTGAACCTGTGCAGTGAGTTTGTGAAATCTTATATTGGCATCCACAACATCCTATGGCAAGGAATTTATATGATGAATGCACATCACGTGAATGGACATCTTTATTTTGTTTTTAAGCCTATTGCTTCCTAGGTTGATTAAGTAGTACTGGTTTCTTGTTTTTGAAAATAAAATGTATGGTCACTTTCTATTAACTGCTCCTGATTTATAGACCCTTATCAAATTTACATCAATGAAGTTTTTTAGAACCTGTGTACTACCATACTTTGTCTTCTTTGTTGTTTTCTGTATCTCTTCTAGCTTTATTATGTACAAAATTTTAACACAGCAAAGAGCAGCATAGGGATTCATTTCACTTCCATATACAACTTTTGACTTTTTTACAAATTCTCAGGAGATACATTTCTCAGAATATGTTGGGTTTTTTTTTTTTAAATGTGTCACAGAAATATATTAACACATAGAATTTTATTAGGAAAACTGTGGCAATTCATGTTCCAAGATATCAGCATTTGCTGATAGCATAAAATGCAATGAAACAAAAACCATCTTCTAGAAAAATAGGCAAAGGATATAAAAGACAACTTTGTTATTTGTGAAACTAGGAGTACGTGAATTTGTTAGGCTGTTCATTTTTTTCATTTTTTGAAGGAGCGTGCATGCAGTTTTTATGAGGGAAACTAAAATCATTTCTATTCGACAGAAGGACAGTACAACATTTTGGAAAAAATGTATGCAGCCTGATATGACAGATGGTGAGGACTGCAAAGGAGCCATTGGTATTAATAACAAATTTAATATGACCTAAATTTTTAATTATTTTTTTTTCTCTATATGAATGGATGATACATATAAATTTAGTTCAGTAGGATTTGCCTGATACAGGTGGTCTCTTGTTTGCTTGGATGCAGACACTGTAAATGATCTGACTAGTTTTGGGAGATATGCAGCTACACGTTTAAAAGCCTGCCTTCCATCTCTGAAAGGATTTGCTTTGTCAGTATTTGAGAAATGTTGCTGTTCTGTGCTTGTGTTCACAAGTGAATGGGATTGTTGGGTAGAGAAATATGCTGCTTTGGGGCACTTCCTAGCACCCATTTTAAGCATGGCAGAATGTATCTGGGAATGAAATGGATTTTTTTCTAGATTAGAGGATGAAAGCAGCACTTTATTTAACCACCTATTTTAAGAAGGATAATCAGAATTTTAAATATTTGATGCCTGCACTTAAGCTTGTAAACTAATACTTAAATATATATGGTTTGGGTTTATTTTTTTTTTCCAGACATTCAGTACTTCTTATCATGTTAAATAAGATACACTACATGCTGAGTACCCTTAAAATTCCGACCTGTTTATTTAAAAACCACTAGTGAGATTGGAAGGTTAAATTAGACTGACTTCTAGCTTCAAAAATAGTCCTCTGATTAAATTTTCTAATCCTTGCTATATAAAATATCAGGTATATTTTTGCAATTTTAATTTGTTGGTAAGTTATTATTATGTGCTTTAACCATAATAGTGTGGCAGTAAGACAGATAAAGTTTCAGTGCTGTTAAATCAGCTCATTTGCTAGATTGTTATACACAAGGATTAGACTCAGCACTGAGGATTGATGTTGTGAATACCATCCAGCTGAATGGTAAAAGCTAATCGCACAAAATCTTTCAAAACCTTGTGCCTATTTGCTAGCCGCTCAGTTAAATAAAAAAATAAATAAAAGTCTGTTTAGTGGGGCTACAATTACATCTGCCATTTTTTATTATGAGTTTATTATGAGTTATATTTTTAAATGAGTTTTTATTACAGAGACTGACAGAAACCTGACAGATGATATTTAAAAGCTGAAATAAAACAATAGAAATAAATTTGTAAATTTCCACAGTTATGCATAATCACCTTCATCTCTGCAGTCATATTATTCAGGAATATTCAAAGAAGCACCTGGATGTTGATGAGAGTGTTTTTTTTTTTTTAATTTGGACTCTGAAAACTTGCAGTTTCAATTTGTCATTTCAATTTGTAGTTTTGCAAGCTGTAGAGTAAGTTACACTGTTTTATTACAATCTTAACAAAAGAAAAAAAAAACAACAAAACAAACAAAAAAAACCCACAGACAAACAAAAAAGTCAAACCAAACCAAAGCAGTATTTCAAAAGCCATTGATGTGGGACTCTGGGAAGAGTTGCAAGAACAACACATATGGACAAGCCCATACATTACTAAGATGCTACAACACTTTAAAATTTTCTGACTTTCCGGAACTTTTGGATGTATTTCTCTCCAAGCTAAATAGGACTGGAATTTACTTTTACAGAGAAGTGGCCCCATCTAACTGCATCTCATGTCAGAGACTTAAAATTAGTACCTCATTTCAAATTAAGTATTTCATAAAATACTTCTTTTTAATTTATTTCTTTTAAAGAAAAAAAAGCTGAACAGGTGAATGAGAAGGGCAACTGGCATCTCATTTTCAAGTACTATATGATGGGAATATAGCTGCTAAAAATAGTGTTTCGTGGTCATCTTGTGTTTGGAGGGAGAGGCAAAATGGATGATATTTAGCTGGGTTTTCTTAACTAGTTTCCACAGCCTGTCCTGCATAATTTCTTTAAGGATACATGCTCCTGCATGTTTTGTAAAGTATACCAGGAAGTTAGACCAAGAAAGTTAGACTAAGTTGATAAGAAATCAATTTGCTATTCCAGTAAGTCTTCCAGTTACTGAATTTCACACATGAAATGAGACGCATTAATCAGTTACTTTCAAAATGACTCTGTACTTGTGCCAGATTAAGTAAAATTCAAACTAATTATTTGAATGCAATGTTCAAAATGACACCACATTCATATTTCTTTGTAAAGACATCAGTGAGGAAAATAGATCTTTTTCATTAAGCAAAGTTTTGGCTCTATAATTTATCTGACATTATGGATAACTCCTTAATGGACTTATTTGGAGATTCAGTCTTTAAATTTATCTTATCTCAGACTGTGGTCTGAGGGAGAACCATTTCTTATCCTGGAGGTGATTTAGAGGACAGGGAGAAATGGCAAAAAGTTCCCACCTGACACAGCAAGCCTGTCAACAACTTCCTCATCCTCCCAGGTACCCTTGCAGAACAGGTATGATGTTCTGCCAGAGGAACCAAAGAATGGCAGTGGTGATAGCTTGCCCAGATTCGAGAGGTCACAGAGGCCAGGACGGAGTAGGCCTAGCATCAAAATATCCTCAGTTAAGAAAGAAAGTCAGGTCCTTGTCCTTTGGGACTTGCTTCTGAGGGGAGTGGAAGGTCCTATATTGCAGGCCAGATCCACTCCTTAGGGAAGCCTGCTGCCTCCCTGGCGCCAGGGTTAAGGACATACAGAAAAAACTCCCAACACTGGTTTGGCCCACAGACTACTACCTGTTATTAACTTTTCAGGTACAGAGTGATGAAATTACAACAAGAAGTCTGAGGGCAGTGAAGAAAGACTTAAGGGCCCTAGGACATCTGGTGAGAGGATTGGGAGTGCAAATAGTGTTTGCCTCTATCCCACCAGTTCCAAAGTTTGATGAGAGCATAAACAGAAGGAACCAGCAGATCAACACCTGGCTACATGACTGGTGTCATCATCAGGATTTTGGGTTCTTTGAACATGGGCTACTTTACAAGACACCAGGCCTGCTGGCCACAGGTGGGGACTGCTTGTCTCAAATGGGGAAAGGAATCCTGCAGCAAGAGCTAGATGGGTTCATCAAAATTTCTTTAAGCTGTACTTGAAGGGGGATGGGGATGGGACTGGGCTGGCCAGAGAGGGACCTAGGCATGGCATGCTGCTGTTTGTGGGATGGTGGGCTGGTAGGGCCTTTCAGTCTGCTCAGTGGCAGTGGGGGATGGTGATGCATCCACCTGGAGATAAATCGGGTCGACCAGGTTTGGCACCAAGACTCCTTAGCTACCCAAAGACAATAATGAGAAGGCAGACCATCCTGGGGCTATGTATGACAATGGTACAGCCTCCCTCTCTCCAGGAAAGCCTGCATGCTTGGCTACCTCTCTGAAATGTCTGTACACTAACATAAGCAGTATGGGGAACAAACAGGAAGAACTGGAGATCTGTGTGTGGTCTCAGGACCACGAGGTCATGATGTTATTGTAATTACTGAGACATGGTGGGACAACTCACATGACTGGAATGCTGTTATGGAGGGCTATGTCCTTTTTAGGAATGATAGGTCAGCAAGGTGAGGTGGTGGAGTTGCTCTTCATGTGAGAGAGCAACTGGAATGTATCCAGCTCTCCCTGAGGGTGGATGAAAAACAAGTTGAATGCTTGTGGGTAAAGATTAAGGGGCAGATTAATATGGGAGACGTTGTGGGTGTTTAATACAGGCCACCTGATCAGGATGAGGAAGCTGATGAGAGCTTCTACAGGCATCTGGAAGTAGCCTCACAATCACAGGCTTTAGTTGTCATGGGGGACTTCAATTATCCTGATGTTTGCTGTAAAAACTACACAAGCAGGCACCTGCAGTCCAGGAGGCTCCTCCAGTGAACTGAAAATATCTTCCTGATGCGGGTGGTGGAGGACCCAACAAGGAGAGGAGTAGTGCTGGACCTTGTACTGATAAACAAGGAAGGACTTGTCAAGGATGTGAAGGCAGGGGACAGCCTTGGATGTAGTGGCTATGAGATGGTGGAGCACAGAGCCACAAGCAAGGTCACTACCTTAGACTTCAGAAGGGCTAACTTTGGCCTCTTCAAGGACCTGCTTGGAGAATACCTGTGGGATAGGGCTTTAGATGGTAGGGGAGCCTAAGAGAGTAGATTAATATTCAAGCAGCATTTCCTCCAATCTCAAGACTGGAGCATCCCCAAGAGAGGTAGGAGACCTGCATGGATGAGAAGGGAGATAATGAATAAACTTAAATAGAAGTATATAGAACATGGAAGAATGGTCTGACCACTTGGGAGGAATACAAGAATGTTGTCAGAGGATGTAGGGATGAGATAAAGAAAGCTAAGGCCTCCTTAGAACTAAACCTGACAAGGGAAGTCAAGGACAACAAGAAAGGCTTTTTCAAGTACGTTGGAGGCAAAGAGAAGACTAGAGGAAATATGAGCCCACTGCTGAATGAAGTGGGTGCTCTGGTGACCGAGGACATGGATAAGGCAGTTACTGAATGCGACCTTTGCCTCAGTCTTTACTGCTAAGACGAGCCCTCAGGAGTCCCAGACCTTGAAAGCCACAAAGGAAGTCAGAAGAAAGGAAGGTTTTGCTTCAGATGAAAAGGGTTGGGTTACAGATCAATTAAGCAAAATGAACATCCACAAATCCATGGGCCCTGATGGGATGCACCCACGAGTGCTGAAGGAGCTGGCAGAAGTCATTGCTGGGCCACTCTCCATAATCTTTGAAAAGTCCTGCAGAACAGGAGGGGTCCCTGAGGACTGGAGGAAAGCCAATGCCACTCCAATCTTCAAAAATGCAAGAAGGAGGACCTGGGTAACTATAGGCCAGTCAGTCTCACCTCCATCCCTGGAAAGGTGATGGAATAGCTTGTTCTTGGTGCCATCTCAAAGCATGTTGAGGAAGAGAGGCTTATCATGAGTAGTCAGCATGGATTCTACAAGAGGAACTCATGCTTAACTAATCTGATAGCTTTTTATGATGGCATCACTAGATGAGGGGTAGGCAGTGGACGTGATCTACCTCAGCTTCAGCAAAGCTTTTGACATAGTCTCCCATGACACCCTCACAGCCAAGCTTAGGAACTGTAGATTGAATCATTGTGTGGTGAGATGGAATGGGAACTGGCTGAAGGAAAGACCTCAGAGAGCTGTGGTCAATGGGGCAGAGTCTACTTGGAGGCCTGTGGCTAGTGGTGTCTCCCAGGGGTCAGTACTGGGTCCAGCCCTATTCAATATATTCATCAATGACCTGGATGAAGGGATGAGAACATATTGTCGGCAAGTTTGCTGACAATACAAAACTGGGAGGAGTGTCTGACATGACAGAAGGCTGTGCTGGAATCCAGTGTGAAATAGACAGGCTAGTGAGCTGGGTGGGGAGAAATCTAATGAAATTCAGTAAGGGTGAGTGTAGATTGCTCCATCTGGGGAGAACCCAAAAAGTTTGGGGGCTGATCTGCTGGAGCACAGCTCTGGGGCAAAGGACCTGGGAGTCCTAGTGGACAACAGGATGAACATGAGCCAACAGTGTGCCCTCAGGGCCAAGAAAGTCAACGGCATCCTGGGATGCATTAGGAAGAATGTGACTGGTGGGTCAAGAGAGCTTCTTCTCCCCCTCTACGATGTGCTGGTGAGGCCTCACCTGGAGTACTGTGTCCAGTTCTGGAATCCCTGGTTCAAGAAGGACAGGGATTTCTGGAGGGGGTCCAGAGCAGGGTCACTAAGATGACAAAGGGTGGGCCTGGAGCACCTACCATGTGAGTAAAGGCTGAGAGAGCTGGGTCTGTTTAGCTTGGAGGAGGCTGAGGGATGATGTTTATAAATATCTAAAGGGTGGTTGTCAGGAAGATGGGGCCAGGTTCTTCTCAATGGTCCCCAGGACTAAGGGCAATGGCCATAAACTGGAAAACAGGAGGTTCAACCTCAACATGAGGAAATACTTCTCTGTGAGGGTAACAGAGCACTGGAACAGGCTGCTCGGAGAGGTGGTGGAATCTCCTTCTGTGGAGATTTTCAAAGGCTTCCTGGACTTGTTTCTGTGTGATCTCCTCTGGGCTATCCTGCTCTGGCAGTGGGGCTGGACTAGATGATCTTTAGAGTTTCCTTCCAACCCCTACCATTCTGTGATTCTGTAATTTCATTACCCAAAGGACAGCTAACTTACTAAGTTTCTATCCCATGCTGGCTATTTCAACCAATACTTTCCATTTAAAATATCTGCCACAATTTAGAGCAAGACAAATGTTAAAAAAAAAAAATAATTCTAAGTGAATAATTCAGCTAACATCAGTGCTAACATCAGTGCTAACATCAGTGAAAACTTCTTTGATAATGTATTACTCAAACCTTTCACTCACCCTTACCATGAATAATAAATAATTAATAGTTGCAGAGAAAAGGTTTCTAACACACTGCAGCTAAAAATTGTTCAAGCAGCTGTAGGAAAACTCACATTAAAGGTCTTTATTCCCTTATGGTCTTTTAAGTGAAAAATACTGGCCACATCAGCAAGAAATAACTGAATGATAAATAAGTTGACAATTAAACTTTGTACATTTTACGTCCATTTTATGTGAATAGGGGATTTATACCTTCTTTCATATTTTCAAGATGAACTATTCATTATGTGACTATATGAAGCATTGTTGTCATGTTCTCATTTTTTTTCTGAATTTTCAAAAACAAGAAAAACATTGAGAAAGGTCTATAGTTCCTCAATTTGTAGAAATGCTTGTAAGATAGTTCATGTACTTTTAAATCTTGATTATTTCACTGTACTTCACTATCAGTGAAGCATTTCACTTGGCACACTTCAGAAAACAGGAATGAAAAAGAATAGTGAGAACAGTGGTCTGTTCTATCTTCAACATCTGTTGGACAGGACATTATTTATTTATTTTTTCCTCTCTCATGCACACATTAATTTAACAATCTTTACCTGATACTGAGTAGAGATTAAACCTTGGAGAAGAATTACCTGAAAGACACATGTTGCAGAAAGTACAACGGCAGGGTAAGAAGGAAAATACCTTTTTGTTCCTTTGTCTCTGGTCTGTTGTGATTCATTTGCCAGAATCATTTTCATTTGGAAGCTCAGATTTGTTTGCCTGCCTAACCAGGCTGCTTCACTTTGCTAACTATGATGTCTTAGTAATAGCTTTGATACTACCTATCTGTGAAATCGCTCGGGAAACTGAAGATCCTCAACAAAATAACAGCTCATTATCAGGTATTCATACTGCACATCTCTATATATACACTTGATTTATCTGCAGAAGTTCCTGAGAGAAGCTTTAGGAACTACTTGATTAAGAGAGGGTTTCTGATGAAGCATATATTCAGTTTCATAACGCTTCACTGTATAGCCATACTCCTCTATAGTAGTAGTAACAATCTATGGTAATTGAAGTATCTTTCCATGTTTATAACTTCATTCTGTTCTTGTTCCTGTCTTTAAAAAAACAGTCATAAGTGAGTAATCACCTCAGAAAAGGATCTACATTTTTATTGTTGGATAGATGACACACACAACATCAAGAATTAAAAATCGTGATTTACTGAGCATTCATAGATAATAAAGAGCAACAAACAAATCCATGAGCATAGGCTTCTGAGCAGCTAGCAGACTTCTAACACTATTAGCATCTATGCCTTGTAAAGAATTCTTTCCTTTTCTCACCCTTTTTTAATGCGAATACTGGCACTTTTTCTTGTTTTAGTCAAGGAAAGTCTGTTATTTATTGCTCCTGTCTACCTTCATGTTAATGAATCAATGTTATGACACACATTTATGTGGAAAGAGTGTTTTGACTGAAGTTACTGAGAGCAACAGCAAAAGTATTAAGAAGTTTCATTTGAAAAAAAATAAGAAAATACTCTGCCCTGTCCAACCAGGCAGGATATTATGTAACGTAGACAGAATAGTATGCTTAATAACAGCTACCAAAGATAACAGAATTGCCAATTCTTAGAATCTCAATTAAAATGTTTCTGACTCTCAACATTAGCTGTTAGTTTGATGGTGAGTATCAGCCATCCAGTGGCTAAATGTGCAGTGCAATTTAAAGGTGAGGTGCTGTCGAGTTGCCTTCGTTGTTTGCAAGCAAATGTTATTAAGTGGGGAAAAAAAATAGTGCCCATTTGGAGCAGGTCTTCAAAGTTAATCTAATTTTGGTTACCACAAATAGCTGATACCACCAGTAACATACATATGTAATCTTATTGAGTGCAATTTTGAATACACTTGGAAATACTGAAACATGATCTTTAGCTCATATGTCTCTTGAAATGGACTGTGATTACTTTGGCTGCTCCCCTATTGTGGGGGAAAGAAAGAAGTCCACCAAAATGCAGAAATAAACATGCTTAATTTGCTCACTCCTAGCCACCAATAAACGGTTTCTCCTGTAGATGATCTTGGCCTACTGAACAGTGGTGATGATATCTTAGCTAGACTACCAAACATAATGAATTGCTAAACGCAAAGATTTGCCAAGAAAAGGACTGCAGCTGGATGTCTGAAGTTGCACCCAAACGTAACTTTTTTCCTGCCTCTTTAATGTGTCATTTACACCAAGTCATTTAATTTGCACATGTATGTAATTAGGCTGTGGAGGATCCATCAAAATTGCTAAGTGTTGTCTGTTTATTTTTTCCCTCCTTCCCTCTCCCCTGGAGTCTTTAGTGGTTACTTTTTAACCTTCTTTCCTTTTATCCTTTACTGCTACCTTGTGGTGTATGGTAGAAACATCATTCGGTACCTTTTTTTCCGCCTCTTTATGTTCTGTTAATAAAAGTGTTTAAAGTGTGCTTTAAAGCAAAGAATGCCAAGTAATTTAGTTGTACATAGGCCTCCACTAAGCCTTACCTTGTATTTAAATATTTCTCTGCTTTTAAAGTGCAAATGAAATATGAACGCCACTGGTATCTGTTCAGTCCTAAAACCGTTCTGACTTTCTTGCAGTAGAAAATGCAGTTCTGAAAACTGCCTGCTTCTAGGACAATATTAATGTGGAAATTCCATCAGGATGTTGCTATTTATATAATTCACATCTCTCCCTTTTAGCAGCAATTGCTGTGTAAATTATTTTCACCCTGTCTGCACCAACATGTTCAAAATCTGTTTTTTCGAATTCTTAGGTAGTTTGTGACACTGACATCTTCCTGAAAATAGGAATGAACATCCATAGGTAAGTCAAAACAAGGTGTCTGAAAGAGTAAATAGGAAAGAGGAGTGGAAACCTGTACTGTAACAGAGTACAGGATGGACACAAGAAATAAAATCGCTGGTAGTAGTGCCTTTAGTAGTATTTAGCATGGTTACAGGATCTGTCATAAACTTTACTGTTGAAAAGGGAAGTTTTCCAAAGCAGTTGTTTCATACCATATGCAAATAGAAATTTTCTTTAAAAAAAAATCAGATTTGAATAGTATAATGCAGAAATAGACAAAAAAATGCAGAGTTCTCTTTCTTTTTGAGTCTTTGTTGCCATACGTTGTGGTAAATTAAATACAAAAACTTTTCAGATTGCTACCATTGGCTTTCCATCCTTTTCTCTTTGTTGTATGTAGAGCGTATTTAGCTCTTCAGCTGTAGTAACCAACAAAAGCAAGGTAATGTTTACCCCTCTTTATTTGCCATAACTTTTTATATAGAATTCAAATTTGTTTTCTCTCTTCTGAATTTTCTCTGCTTTGATTTTGAAGTTGACTGTTTATATGAGACTGTTAAATGAATTTACATCAAAGATGGTTGCTATAAGTCCAGTGTCTTCCTCCACCACTTATTTCATTTGATTGTTTTTTTCTCAGATTAAAATGCTCTCTACCATTCACACTGAGAAGTTTTTTGTGCATCCTTTAAGTATAGTACCACTGATAGCTTCCATCGTCATAATTGTACCTTTAGTACCTCTAACACTTCCATAGTCTATGGTACTTTTTTGGCTTCACGTAAGTCCTTTCTGGAATTTGCTATTTTAGTGAAGGTCAGGCATGTATTTTGTGAGCTCATGTGGCTTCAAGAATGAAGAATACACTCTGATTTACTAGTGGTGAGTTGTCATGTCCATCCTTTTCTAAATATTTATTACCAACTGCTTGATAAGAGGTATTAAAGTAATCAGCCACAAAATCTTTTATAAACAATAGCTTAAGAACACTTAATCACGGAGATGAGCCAAGTTTAAATTTAGTCAGAGTTGCTATAACAAGATTATTCTTGTGTGAAACTAAGTTGGTCTTTTAGCATAAAGGTTAATGTACCCAATGTGTCAAAACCTCATGTAGTTCCAATAAGGCATTGAATAATGATAACGCTGCTTTTTTCAGCTATGACTTATACTTACATTTGTTACTCTTTCGGACAGTGCATGATTATGATATTCACCATGGTGGGTCTGTCGTGTGAAAAGGGTAAAGTAATTTGGCAGAAAATAAAACCCTTTGCATTGCAGCTGGTCCTCAGATATCAGAGGGGCTGGGGGTGGCTAGGTTAGATTCTGAGTGCTGTCCAGTT
>JANHFX010008736.1:5532-20974 GCA_027560015.1 Chloroceryle amazona
TCCGCCGCCTGTCAGTTGTTTTTGTGAAAGCATTCTTCTCTCCCCCCCCCCCCCCCCCCAAGAAGTCAGGAACTTTTTATTATCCAGTTCTAACTAAATTATGTCCGTTTTACTCTTTCAACTATGGAGCTAATGTTGTTCTCTTAGTTCTTACTCCTCAGTAGCGATAGCACATATCAACTTGGTATTTGCATCTTCTCAACCTTCTTTTCCTGTACTCTAAGCTAATGAGAAGCTGTGTGAGCATAATATGGCACTGAGCCTGAGCCAACATGCCCTGCTGAAGGTAGGTTTATTAGTTCAGAGAGCCAGCAGAGAAGTTTTACAGCTGTTTGCAAAATACTCTAGAGTTGCCTGTAGGCAACAGCTGTTTAGGCTGAACCAGCCGTTGTCTTGTGTGGTTTTTTTTTTCATGGTATTGTCTGCACACGTTTTGATTCTGAATTTGTCTTCAGCATCTGTGCCTAGTATGAGTATGAACTCTTCCAAAGGAGACTGTTAGCCCATTGAACAGTGGCAGTCTTACTTTATGTTTAGTAGAAGTGCTTCTCATGATGTCATCTGGAGTTGTGTTTGGTTATTTTACAGTGTCATATTTGTAGCTTGTTTGTCCTGTGGTCAGCAAAGCAAGTGAAGTTAAGGAAGGTTCAGTCTCTGCTCCAGGTTTGAAGGAGAACAAGAAGTTACTTTCCAGGCATACTTTGTGACGTCAAATCCTGTTCTGCTTGTATTGTGATACCCTCAGCACAAATCAGATTTGGGGTGCTTTTCCTTTCACCAGCAAATATCCTTGTGTTTATTCTCGCTCTGTCCCAAGGTCACCACTGAAAAGCTCGCATGTGATTTGTCACAAGGTTAAACCTGGAGGGACAGGAATGGGGATGCTGGCATCGAGAGCAGGCCTACTTCCAGCGAAACTTGCATGGCAAAGCTTCTCATTTTGTTTTATAAATACATCATTAAATTGTCCTTGCATTTTTCACTTTTATCACTCGCATATGCTAATACTGTGTTGAAGGAGTCCTGCTTTTCATGCAGATGATTTGTTTCCCTCTTGACAAGATGAAGTTTAGAATTTTATGCCTCCCTCACCTTTGCCTCTGCCGGTGTAGCTCTATGCAGGGTCTTGAGCTCATGGTGTGATTCACATACTTAGGGGGACCTGCTTGTAACTTCTCTGGCAAACTGCAAGTAAGTAGCTTTGGTTGGAAGGCACCTTTCAAGGTCATCTAGTGCAGCCCCCCTGCACTGAGCAGGGACATCTACAGATAGAGCAGGGTTCTCGGAGCCCTGGCCAACCTCACCTGGAATGGTTCCAGGGATGGGGCATTGATCACCTGTGAAGCATGCACTAGTGTTTCACCCAGCTTCATTGTAAAAAAAAAAGTCTTCCTTATATCTAGTCTGAGTGTTTGTGATGAACTTCAAAGTTGATATACAAGATCTGCTTTTGTTCCCAATGCATTATCAAGTAGACACTTGGTGGGCAAGAATGTCTCAGTCCTGATATTAAGCAAATAGTGCAATTAAGAACAGTAGGGCTTTCCAAAGCAGGAGATTGCTGTGCTGTGGATGTATTTGTGGGTATAGCTGGAACAGTGTTGTACCAGCTCTGCAGCTACGGTATACCACCAAGCATCCTCTCTGGATGCAACTCAAATCCTGGGTTCAGTTTTGGGCCTCTCACTCCCAGAAGGACATGGAGGGGATGGAGTGTGCCCAGGGAAGGCCAATGAAACTGAGCAAGGGTCTAGAGAATGAGTTTGGTGAGCAGCAGCTGAGGGAGCTAAGGTTGATTAACCTGAAGAAAAGTAGGCTCAGGGGAGACCTTCTTGCTCTTGATGGCTCCCTGACAGGAGGTTATAGCAAGGTGGGGGTTGGTCCCTTCTCCCAAGAAGCAGGCAATAGGACAAGAGGATGTGGCAGCAAGTTGTGTCAGGGGAGGTTTAGATTGTTTTTTAATAACAGTTTCTTCCTGCAAGGATTATCAAGGAGTCCCCATGATCCCTGGAGGGGTTTCAAAGCTGTGTAGATGTGGTGCTGAGGGCCATGGGTTAGTGGTGGCCTTGGGCACCTGGGTTAACGGTTGGACTCGATCTTAAAGGTTTCTTCCAACCAAACCAATTCTATGACTCCTTACATTTAATTTTGCAATATGACCTTCTGTGCAAGTACCCTTTTGAGTCTGTGTACTTTTGATGGCTGTATAATGTGTGTGCTTCTAGCTATGTGATTTTAAACCAGACAAAGACTGGGAGAAGGGAAGGGTGGCAGGTAGTAAGCAGTTTGTGTGGGGTTTGATTAATGCCTGAGTAGGCATTGTGATGCTGGGAGTTGTGGTAAAAGTCACCTGTCTTTGGGTTTGACTGACTCTAGAGAATGAACATCTTTATACTGCCCTTCCCACAAACAGCACATATTTTTGGGTGGAGTTAATAGAGCTTCAGGTACAAGACAACAGTCGATTGTAGGAAATATTTGCACAGAGAAGCTTCAACAGTCGTAATATAAACAGTCTTTGAAAGCTTGTTACTGAGGAGCTGTCTGGCAGGAGGACAGGGTGTTTTAATATGATAGGCTTATGATTGATATGTGAACAAGGTGACACGGGACTTGTGTTGTCTAGGTGTAGCTCTTGTTCTGATTAGTGTAACTTCTGCTAAAAAAAAGGCAAGTATCAGCTGTGTTGCACTGGAGTTTTGTCCAGTTCTTCCAAGGCTAGAATATGAAGTCCTCTGAGGTCAATCAGAAGTGTGTGTGCAGCTTCATAGTATGGCAGTTATTAGCTCCTGGTGAAGAAAGCATAATACACTTAAAAGCTTTCCTCTGTATCACAACAAAATTGTCATATAGACAAATGATATTATCAACAGTAGTTGTGAAAATGGATAGAGACAACATCTACAATACCGAAGAGTTTGTTGGATTAAATGCAAAGTGGTTTTGAGATGAGCTCAATTTGATTAGAGATGATATGAGCTGCCGATTGCTGAAGGACCTATTAGGCATGTTTCTATCAGTAGTAATTTGTTTCTCTGGGAGGGAGCTAAAGTAAGCAATCCCAGTTTTGTGCTTCTGAAAGTGATCTATTTTAGGTGTTCTCCCCCCCCATTTAGCAATATCATCTTTAACACTGAGTATCCCAACCTCACTGGAGATAAAACCAGCACGCTACAAGGAGGATGAAATAAATGCGGGGCTGTTCCAAATCTAACATAGCAGAAGGCTTCCCATGCTAGGGGGTGGTACCAAGGCCCATGTGCCCTTACGAAGTGTTTGGCAATAAAGACCTAATGTTCATCGGTCATATTCGTTGCTTATATTAATGATGATATAGCTACATTACTATGGAGCAACTAATTGTATTAAACAGAAGCAAGCAGGAAAGCAGCCAGTCACATGGTGGGACAAATACTAACTTAAAATGTCTGTTTACTGTACTGCCTCCCCAGGGGAATGGGGACAGGCAAGAAAGCTTGAGATGGCTGGTACATAGTGTTTTAAAAAGGAGAGGGTTGGGGAGCATTATAATGGTCTTGAATATTTAAAAGGTGACTGATCCCTGTTGTTTCAAAATTCTCCTTTCTCTCTGCGTTCAAGGAATTGAGGACAAAGGAGAGGTGTTGGCATAGTCTTTAACAGATGAATGCTTTTGGAAGGCAGGCTTCATACTGTAGTGATGTATTTAGTAGGCTTTCAGATCATTCTTCACCCTCAAATATGTACACTGTCTTTATTTTAGAACACTAAGTTTATAAACTGCCATGAAACAATTTTATTCTTCAAACTGGATGGCTTTGGTAATGCCTAAACAAACAGGTAGGCTTCAAACTTTAGAGATGCATCTTCTTAAGGCATGTGAATGTCATGAAAAAAAGTGGTACTGACTGGGAAGACAGTCACGGTGTGAAAGTAAACTGAACAAACTGAAATGTAGAAAAGCTTAAATCTCCTCTTGTGCATTGCAAATAAACTGGAGACCAAATGTGCAAACTATAGCATTAGGAAGAGTGAAAGAGCTGTTTAGTCTGGACACAGAAGTTAATGGGCTGAAACTTTGATATAAGCACAGCTGTATTTCCTCATGTGCAACAGCATGACTTTATTTTGATTGTTGATGTCTGATTTAGTAATGGTGGAGTCGTAGCCTTTGAAATGGGAGTAGTGTGTCTATGTCCTTCTTTCAAAGGAAAGACTGATGTGTTGAAAGATACTGAGAGTTGTACGCTTGCCGCTTCCCCGCACATTGTGACAGGGTTCTGCATCTCACAGATGACTGTTTTTTATGCAACATCAACTAATAAACCAAGATACTGCTGTACTTCCAGCTTGCTTTCCATCCTTGACCTCTGAGAGCAAACATCTGTGAAACTCAATACTTGGATTCAGAAATCTTTTTAGCATTGGAGAGGAATTTTTCAGCCTAGATAGGATTCATTACCTGTGGCTGCCCTAACCTTTCCACTAACAGACATATAAGTCCTACTTTGAATTACTTTCTGAATCTTAACATTTGCTGGAATAGTTTCCCAGTGCATCAGGGAGTGAATTTTGAATTCACAAGTTTTAGTGTGTGGCCTTTTGTTGCAGGCTGTGGGCAGAAGTCCTATCCCAGAAGTATGTGTGTGATGGGAGAGGTTACAGTGCCATGCTGCAGGTCTCTAGTAGCTCCTCTGTCAGAACATCAGTGGAGACAGGCTTTCTTCCTGAGAGCGTTGCCTAATCTGATTCTGACAGAAGAATTAATTAAATGGGCTGTTGGTACCTTGGTGGTTTTTGCCAGAAATGTGCCAGAGTATTAGCTAAATGGAACCAATTGGTTTGGGGACAGATGTATGAAGAAGCAAGCTTTGGTTGGCGTGAGCAGCTGTGTAACCTCTTCCCTCAGAGCTAAATCTGAAGAAGGAAGTTTGGCAACAGTCAAATGGGTCAGTCTTGCATGGTGATTTACTCTCTTTTTAGCTGGTCTTCACTGGACTAATGAGAAGTCTGAAACACAGGAGGTGCCTTTTGATGCCACTGGCAAACCAGCTGCATTTGGGACAGTACTGTGTTCCTAGATGTTATAGGAACGCTCCTCCATGGGCAGTGTCTGGAAGCTGCAATGCTTCAGTCTTACTGACTGTGCCGAGATTTTTTTCCCCCCTTAGATCTTGCTGAAGGTACCAGGTTACAGACTGCAAACTACTTGCTTGTTTATAGAGGTGTGCACTGCAATATTTTCCCATAATTCCAAAAGCATTTCTGAAATAACCCTGTGTGTTATTTAGCCCCTGCACTGTTTAAAGACTTCTGACAGAGCTTTCCCCAAAGCTCTAAATATATTACTCCTTTTGCCTTTGAGAAATAAAGAAGCCACTTTTTTTTTCAGTGCTTCTAGTCTGCTTGCTGTCAGAGCAAGAGAACCTTAACTTTTGACTTTTTTTTTATGCTTTACTTTTGGTGTTTGAGCAGAAAATACTGCTGTTAGATTGCTGGCTCAGCCCTGCCTTATCTCTTTGGTTGCACAACCACACTTTCAGCTGCCATACTTGAGTGCTATGTATCTGGTTTTATTGCAAGTTTTGAGTTTCCAGCATGCAAAGGCTGGTGTAATACAGCAAATACCTTTCCATGTAAGGATGCAGGAAGTCTATAAAATATAAAGTACAGTTCCCTCTGTAAGCAAATCTGGGGTTTAAGTGATTAGCAGGGTCTCAGTCAGGCTCCGTGTACCCTCCTAGTTTATTATGTGCAATGTGACTTTAAACTTGGTTCAGGAGTTGGCCTCTGATCATATATTGATAGCTTGCACCTTAAACTCCTTGGAGGATACTGGTTTATATTAAGGCTTTACCTACCAGAAATCTCTCAGTATAAAGAGAACAATTGTAAAAGAATACTTTAATAAAGGGTAAGCAGATCTTTCTGTGGCAAAAGTGCTTTTGCTCTTTCTCCTCTGGGCATTTTGAGCCAGTGCAGGAAGGAAGGAAGGAACTGGATTTGGGATTGGCTAGATTCCAGTTGCCGACTCTATATTCGGATCCAAACCAGAAAGAGTATGGGCTGATTTGTAAGCTCTGGGTAGAGATGGCAGTTGAGAAAAAACAGCTGTCTCAGTTTTGTGAACTGGTGAAATTTATTATGAATTTGTCAGGTAGTAAGTGGGATGCTTTGTGCTATGTGGAGTTAGAGAAATGCATTAAAGATCCATTTGTCATGCATAAGTCAAGAGACCATAACACTCGAGTTAAACTAAGAGAGATACTGGTAGATGAGCATGTATGATTCTCTTTAATATCCAGAAAATAAGTGTATTAATTTATAAAAACTCATTCATTAAACCCAGATGTGTAAAGTGTTCTCCACCCACCACCATTCTTACTAGTGCGTGAACTAAGTGAAGCCTCTGTAAGGGGTTAGTGAGCAGCCTTTTGTTTACTTAAAGCAAGTTACCACTTGGATTCATTATGAAGTCTAAAGAGTGGTCTTAAGGGTAATCTAAAATTTTCATCACCTTCCGCTGCTAGGTTTTACATGTACTGTGGCCCCTTTTTTTGAGAAAGGAGTTCTATGCAGAGTGTGACAGCTGTTGTCAAAATTAAGTGGTATGGCAAGTGGAACTTGACGAGACCTTTTACCTTCCTGTTATTTGTTGTTTTTTTTTTTCATTTGGAAGTACAAAAGTCCAGATTGTGACTGTTCAGACATGCAGTTTATCTTGGTATAAATTAAGCCTAGCTCAAATCTAGAGCAACTCAGAACAGGTACCTGTTTCAAGCTGATCATGGAAGCTGCTCATAGTCTCTAGAGCTGCTTATATTCAGGTGGTGTGGGATAAACCGTTTAAAGATCTGATGCCTCTTTGAGACTGTAAAGGGCAGACATTGGGTAGGGGCAGAAGGAGGTTTGGGGTGATGACCCCAACAGCTGGAGTAAAGTCAGATGTCTGAGGTAGTTACTGCTTCTGGCTCTAGGCAGTCTTTTTGTGGGAGGACACAGCATCCTCATCACTGGTGACACTAACTCCCTCTTCCAGTCATTTTCCATCTGCCTCTGATGAATATGCTGTGATTTACTGAAAGATGTAGTGACAGGTGAAGTTGTAGTCTTTAACTGGAAATGAAGTATGTCATTGAGCTGATTTTTATTACAAAGCTTCCCAATGCTGTTTGAGCTCTGTTGAGGAGAGTCTGTAAGATGAATGAGCCCTCCACACCCTGGTGTCGTTAAACATCAGGGAATCCATGTGACTATGATTCTCACCACTGAGGAAGAAGCTTCAATTGGAGCTGTCACCTTAGTAGACAAAGATGGAATCCAACTGCAAGACACGCACCCAGAGGAAATCATGCTTTGCTGGTTCTCTGGCTTATGAAACTCCTTGTTTCTTCTCTTTTTTCACTACTATTGTTTCACCTCTGCTGCCTGCAGTAAGGGTGAGGTGTCCACTTTGCGTGAATGGGAATGGACATGAATGTTCTGGCACTGCAGCTGACTCTGGTGAAGAGGTTTGGCTGTAGAAGAGTGGTGTAATCCCTAGAGGCAGGCTGGGCCACGGTGTAAAGTCCATCAGGTGTTTGTAAAGAAAACTTCAGTAGAGTAAATGTTCATTGTGTTGTATGTACAAGTCAGCACAGTGCCTTGGGGTGAAACATTTTCTGGTTGTTCTTGAGGTTGTTCTAGTCTTGAGACTAGAAAAGCCTTAAGCAAATGTGCTTCATGAAACACTTGTACAGAACATAGTTTTTGTGGTGATATGTACTTTTACTGTGGATCAATTAATCTCTGCTTTTTCACTGGAAAAAAGATGTCCCTGAAGCATAACTCCAAATGTCTGGTTTTCTTGGAAAACCATCTTTCTGGAGGCATTTCAAACACAACTTGAAACTTTGTTTTGGGAATTGCAAATACCACCCCATGTACTTTAGCAGCCTCTTGTATGAGAACAGTTCAGAAGTATCAAGACTAGTATTCTGTGTTACTCAATATAAGCACTAAATTTTCTGGATGTGAAAAGTCTCCCTTTCCAAGTGGTTGTAAAATGGCCTAGTTGAGGATTTTTATCCTTGGCCAAAACTCTGAAAGGAGAAGTTTGTTTGGGGTTTGTCCAGTTGAGTGCCTCTCTAGTGGACTTCAGGCTCATTCTGTTATAATGGACAGTTCCAGAAGATTTTCTTTGGAGTGGTACAAAGATCTTGAAACGGACAGATGGGGTATGACTGTTTCTGTATGTCATTCTTATCCTCTGCTACCCCCCCAGGTGGTAGAGCGATGGCATCCTTCACCCGAGAGATTTCTGCATAACAGAAGCAAATGCTCTATCTCTTTTTCTCTGCTTTGGATATGGCTGTAGGAGGAAAGTAAAGCAGCTGGGGGAGACCCTTATGGATATTCTTATGGGTATAATGCCAAAGCATTGACAGAGTAGCAAGGAAAAGTGCACTTTACTTTCTAAAATGCGTATGCACTATCTTCGGGTGAGGGCAAAGAGATAAAAATTTGGCTGTCTGCAAAACCCACGTATAAAGGAGCTAGACTCGGATTATATCTGTACTTGCATATCCTCATTCACTGGCAAGGCAGTAGGATACAGAATTCCTTAGCATCGTACTACTCCTGTCTGGTTGAAAACTGTATCATGGCCAAGGTGCCCATATGGGGAGTGATGTCAGGTATCAAAAACTGGAGGGCCAAGGGGAATCTCTTGAGCCAGGCAGCTGTAATCGATTACTTGATTTCTGTCTCTGAACCAGCTCTTTTTAAACATGCTTTCCTGGGGAAGCCACTTCCAATTTCAGTCTTGGGCTGACAAGCTTTATTTCTACAGCTGAATTTCCATTTGGCTTGCAAATGCTACTTCGAAGTCCTGTAATACTGTTTGGAATTATAGCCTGTACTTTGAGAAACATCACTTTAAACAGATACTCTGTTTTCTTGGTCTGGTTTGCCCCATAGGGCATCCTTGCCGCTAAAAGCAAAGAAATCTAGATAAATAGAGAGAAACATATGGGGTGGCTTGTTTTTTTGAAAGCTGGTGAACAAAAATAGTAATAGTATGCTGACTGTGGGTTTTGGCTAAGAAAAAGAGCTGGATTTCCAAAGGGGGGAAAAAAAAAAGGAAGAACTATATGTGGGTTTAAACTTGTTTGCTGTTCTCCAAACCATTGTGCTGCTTGTGAACATTACTTAATATCTGTTGGAATGTAGAAATGCAAATTTTATGAAGCTTCGGTTTGTAGGCTGTGTAACCAGAAGTAGGCAGGCTGGATTAGCACTGTAAATAAGCCAGATGAAAATTCTGGTGCTCCAAGAAACTTAGTCAAGATAGAACCTTCAGTGTGGATTTAGGGTTTTGATGCTTATGTCTGTATATAAACACCGTCCTCCATAGTTATCTTGCATAAACCCATGTTTTGCTGCATCTCAGAGAAGGATATCCCTTCCCATCTGGAGTCACAGTAGTGCCAAATCTCTTGTTCAGGCAGTTGATTCAAGAAGCTACAGATCAGAACCTCTGAGTATTTACAAATTAAAAACTTTAGGGATAGATAAATCACTTCTCTGACTTGGATTCCTTCTTGCTAAGTGCGTGTAGTTATCTCATAGCTCTTAAATATTTGTGATGGTTTTCCAAGACCTGTAAAAGGTCAATGTTTATTTGATGTAACATTTTGGGAAATCCTCTTGATGGAAGAAAAATCTTAAAATTCTCTGGGTAAAAGTGTGAAACTGAAACACTTGATGTTTTAAATAAGAGATATATAGATCAGAATTAGTTTTGCTCATCAGCAGTAAACTTTTAACAGCTTTGCAAACTCTTTTCCTGGCTAGAAGGTGACTGATTAGCTTTGTTATAGATTATGATAAAGGCAAACACCCAAGGTTGCTGTGAATTAGTAAGTTGTCAGAGTGTTTTAAGTCTGAAGAAGATCTATGGAAGTGTAGTTTTCTGTGTTGCTGCACTGTTAATTTCTAGCTTATTAGGACCTTTTAAAGAAGCCACACAGCTTCAGCTGTGCTGCTTGTGTTCTTACAGCACACGCACTGATTTGGTCGGTTTCAGGTAGTTCTTTAAGACTGGGCGTGAAGAGTAATTTATCCTGTATGGTTCTTAGAGCACAGAACGCTTGTTACCGAAGAACAGGTAACTGCTTAACTTCCTTTCTATCTGTCCTAGGTATAGTGCAGCATTGCTTCATGGTGCTCTCCAGGCTTCCAGAGCTGTGCAGCCCTTCTTCAAGGCTTCTGTGTTCTACATCTAGCTCATGGAATGCCCACTCTTTTCTTTTTTTGGTGACAGACATTTTCTTTTACAGGACATTGAGGTGCTACAGTGTGTCCAAAGAAGGCATCAAAGCTGGGGAAGGGTCTGGAGCACAGGTCTGCTGAGGAGTGGCTGAGGGACATGAGGCAGTTCAGCTCAGAGAAAAGGAGGCTCAAGGGAGACCTTCTGGCTCTTGACAGCTCCCTGACAGGAGGTTGTAGTGAGGTGGGGGTTGGTCTCTTCCAAATAACAAGTACTGGGACAAGAGGAAACAGCTCCTCAAGTTGTGCCAGAGGAGCTTTAGTTTTGATGTGAGCAATAATTTCTTCCCCGCAAGGGTTTTTAAGGCCTGGCCCAGGCTGCCTGGGGCAGTGGTGGAGTCCCCATCCCTGGGGGGATTGAAAAGCTGTGTAGATGTGCTGCTGAGGGACATGGTTTAGTGGTCACCTGGGTTAATGGTTGGACTTGATGATCTGAAAGGTCTGTTCCAACCAAGACCATTCTATGATCCTGTGTTGTTTGGAGAACAAGAATGAAAAGCAGAACCTGTGACAATAGCTCACATTGAGTACTCCATGCTAAATGTAATCAAAGAATGATTCTCAGCCAGGCTGGTACCTGTGGTCCAACCAGTTGGTAATGCAGCTGCCGTATGAAGCCTTTCAACCCCTAGATCTTGGTGGGCACCAGAAGGCAGAAAGGTAATTCTTGTTTTTTTTCTCTTTACCTCCTTACCTGCTCTGACTCAGCTTGGGTCAGGCTGCAGTAGATTATCTTGCCTTTGACTGCTTGTGCTGCCTTAGCAGTTGATGATAATGCAGCACCAGTGGTGTTAAGCTGCTATGTTGAGAGGCAGTAATACTGCCAAGTGCTACAAAGAATTTTTACCCAATTCTTTATTTTCCTCTTTCCAGGGCAAACATTTGGGATTCCTTTAAGCAGTTGGGATTGAACAGGGAGCTGTGTGTTTCCAAGGCTCTCTTTTTCCCTGGGAAATAAAAAGGAATGTTAAAATTGTTAGGATTTGACACAGATGCTGCCAGGTCAGGATACAGTAGTTGAGTGCTTCACTTTCTATTCAGTACCCTGCCTGTTAGATCACCTATATTCACAAAATGGTTGCAAATTTTATCTCTTCCTCTGTGCTAAATGGTACTGGAACAAATCTACAAAGATTCTTGTCCTCCTTGAATGTTTGAAAAAGCTGTAAGTAACAGACATCCTGGAACTTCTCGTCTGTAGAATCATAAAAATGGTATTACAAGTGCTTGTATTTGGAGGATAACTGAAGTTATAAGAAAGCTATCACACTTTTTATGAAAATGTGAACTCTCATGTAGTCCTTGATAGTATTTTAGGGAAAGCATTTGATTGCTTAGAAAATGGATTGTCTGGATTGTGCCTTTATTTTTTTATGGCCCAAATGGTCCTTTGAATCAAATGCAGTTTCTCCATAATGTTTAATGTAGTGAAATTTCAGATGTAACATGGTGTTATTACTACTCATTCCTCACACTAAGATTTGAACAGCTTGTTTTTGAACCTTCAAGCATGTGCAAAGATCAAATAGGTAGGTTGGGATCGTGTTTGGTATACCAGGGCAGGTGTGTTTTGAGCTCTCTTGTCCCTTTGTGTTATATGAAGTCTAATTTGTCTTAATTCTGAAACTTGCTGCCTTTTTTTGATCTGGTGTTTAAGAGAAGATTGTAAGTTGTTTCCAGACAGAAGCGTGTGGATCCTAAGCCTCTGGTGTTTTGGATAAACAGTCTTTCTCCTTCATTTCTTTCTCTCTTGCATCAAAACCCAGCTGTGCATAGTACTTGCCTTTTGAAAGGAGTTTTGTGTTTGTCTGACTTGTTTTGAATACAGTAAAACTTAGATCTCAATTTCTAGTGTGTCTATCTGTATTTAATTTAACAAAATGCCGTATCAAACAATTTCAGTGGCATTTGGCTAGATTAGAGATAGTTCTCGGATGAATAGCTTTTCCTCTATAGTATGAGAGGTTTAGGGTTGGAAAGAGGATTCTCTAAACATGGTGCTTTGCTCACCTCTTATGCTCTTTTAGCTAGAATAAAAAGCATGCTTTGAAATGAACTTGATTAGTTTATACCCTGTATTTTGCTGTGCACCAGCATTGTTGGTTTTATGCAGTGGTGAATGGTTTTAGTTGACAGCTTTGGAGATGGGCTTAAAGCACTGAATAAAATTGCCTCCTTGTTAAATGAATGCTGGGGGGAGCAGTAAAATGTTGGAAATAAGGATTGTTAAGGAAGCTATTACACAAAAGAACAAATTCCCTTACCGCTTGCTCTCTAAAAGGAAACCCCTTTGCATTCTAATGCTCTGTTGGTATATTACTTATATTGGAATTGGGGTAATAGTATCTTAAATGTGGGGGTTTGGTGGTTTGTTTTTTTCCTGTTGAAGGTAGCTGCTCTTTCTCCCTACTAGTGTCATAGTTATGGATGGCTTCTAAGAAATCTGTTGTAGGTGAGCCTGTAATCATTCCTTTCCCTGGCTGTAGTGCTTAACTCAGCTTCCTATGTAGGTTTTCAGCTATTAAGTGGTTTGGTCAGGTTATTTGACTACTTTAATTGAAGCTTATTCTGATGCTCTAGTAGTCTACATCAGCGTGTTCCTTTAGGCTCTTCAAGAGTATTAGCTTTTAATCAAACTCTTGCACTGTTTATGTAGCTGTCTTGCAGAAGCCTGTGCAGCAAATCCCTTCCATCGCTGCCTCTTGAAATACCTATTTCCACATTGTCATTAACACAGCAATTGAAGATCTTGAATTTAATTAAACTAAGCTTGCAATGACAGTTGAAACATCTACAGAAACTTTTATGTTTCAAAAGTGGTGGCAAGAATCTGCTGTCTTTGATTTCACAAAAGCAGAAGTAACAATGTTTTCCAGAAAAATAACCTGCGGCAAGTAACAAACCACTTGCTAAGAAAAAAATGTGGTCAAAGAGAATTAGAAGAATTTTCTATAGTAAGTTCCTCCCACCCCAGAAGAAATAGCAGCTAGTTTATGCCAGAGTCAAAACTCTGGTCCTCACTGAATCTCTTGTCATCTAATGCTACAAGCAGTTAGAATAATAAAGGCCAGACTCCTGTGCCCCTCCCTTTGAGACTGGTTGCTTTTGCTACTTTGCTTCTGTATTTTCTTACTGTATTTTCCCACATCAGTGAGGGGGAGAGTAGCAAAATAGTGGAGATGTTTGGGAAATCTGAAGGAAACCGGATGTGTAGTGTAAATAAAGTTGATTAAAAGCAATTATTACACAATTGATTTGGTATTTGCAAGCCAATAGCATGCTTTAACTTTTTGTATAGGATGAAGTTTATGTAGATCAGGTGTCTTTTGAATTGCTTATATTACGTAAGCTAGACATGCAGAAGGATTAGTCAGCTGTGTTTTCTATAAATCAATTTCTTTTAGGAAGAATGTTATTTTTTAAAAAAAAGGTTATGTTCAAGTTGTTATAACAGTGAGGTAGTTGTGCTGACCGTGGAGGGAATGTGTGGAGTGGTATGGTTTGAAAAGCAACCTGTGAATTAATCAGAACTGTAGTGTACCAGATCCTTTCATCACTTGGTGGGGGGGATGGCAACAAAGAGAAGAGGCCATGGCAGCCAGAAAGACTTTTTCCTCTCAGTCAGGAACTTGCAAAACAGAAGAGCAACCAGTTCTTTCCAGAACACCAAGGGAGAAGTAAGGTCACCCTGGAGAACCTCAGCAACTTCACATGACTTCTTGTAAATAAGGTTCTACTTAATTTATATATCTTGTGGAGGAGGAAAGCAGGTTCTATCTTATCTGATCTATTGTAGCAGCCTCAGAAAGTTTTTCTAATTTTTTTCCTGGTGTATGTAACCTTTTAGCCATGTGTTCAGCTAATCTGTACTTCTGATTCTGCTCAGAAGAGAGCCTGTAGTTAAATGTAAAAGTACAGTACGTGTAGTATACAGCTTTTGGTCAAGCTTACTGCTAGTTTCCTAATGGAATCAGGAGCAATTTTTGAAGGGTAGCTAAAAAAACCCCTTCCAAACCCAAATAACCCCCCTAATCACTACCAGCCATGCAAATTGAGCTCTCTGAAAAATGTGCCTATTAACTAGAGGGGTTACTGGGTCAGACTGCATTTCACTGCAACCTCTTCAGAGGCTCTAGGACTGTACAGTACTGAACAAGGCAGGCAGTGCTGGGGAAGAGAAGCTTGTGGTGAACAAACAGGATTGATCACTATGCCAACAAATGTTCCAAAAGTACGGAAGAAGGGAATGCTTCCTAAAGTGTTTTGAGAGTAAAATGAATTTATAGATGCAAATTCTAAGAAACAACACTTGTCTTAGGGAAAAAAACCCTGCTGATTATAGCCACAATTAACTATTCCAACATACCTTTTGCAGGGAGAATCAAGTTCACAGATGCAAAAACATTCCACTTAATTGGGCAAAGAGATGAGATTATTTGGGATTTTGGAACTTGCTGGTTTGGATTTTCTTGCTCTGCAGGAAGACTGCTTTATTAAGCTGTATTGCTGGTAGATTAGAATCATAAAATGGTAGGGACCTCTGGAGATAGAGTCCAAACCCCCTGCCAACGCAGAAACACCCAGGGCATTCCATACAGGAACAGATCCAGCAGATCCAGGTGGGTCTTGAAAGTCTCCAGAGAAGGAGACTCCCATCCTCTCTGGGCAGCCTGTTCCAATGCTCTGTCACTCACGGGGAAGAAGTGTTTTCCTCATGTTAAGGTGGAAGCATTTATGCCTATAGAGATGTCCTAGCCAGCAAAATCTGAGGTGGAACTGTGCCTTTCATTCAGGACTTCCTCCAAGGTTACATAAACATCAGTGGCTCTTGTTACTCAAAGGATGGAAGCCCTTTGCTTACCTATGAGTTACTCATTCATACAGTAACAAGAATTCTACTTAAGGCTACTTTAGTTTTCTGTGGTAAGGGTTTTTTTAAATGTGTTCCTTCAGGAAGAGAAAAATCAGGTGAGAATCAAATCTTCTAGCATGTGAGCTTGCTTGTGGAAAGACACCAGGTAGTTTAGGTTCTTTGGTGGATTTAGCAGGAAGTGCAGGAGACTTGCTTTGACCTGAGGCTCCCTTGCAGTGTGCATGGGGAGAGTTTGTACTCTACAGATGTTGAAACAAGGTGGGGAGGTCTGGATTTTCCAGG